>JAXQQM020077002.1:0-145780 GCA_034641835.2 Pinus albicaulis
CCAGAAAATGATTAATCTGCCTCTATGATTCCTCCGCCACTGAAAGTCACTTTTCATAATCCCATCCTATAGATCTCTTCTTCCCGGTTCCAACAAGATTTTACACTAAGGTGTTTCTTCAAATAATCTGCCCCAAATAACACATTTAGCGTATTTAATTAAAATGGGCTTGATAATAACCTTGTTTTACGAGAGCCATCTGAATGCAATGGAACCAAGAACTAATTGTGTGAAACTGACCTTGATGAAGAAATATAGCAAGCGAACCTTGCCGGGCCTGATAAAACTGTGACGATGGTTGTGTAGTCATAGTAGGATTGGATATGTAGTTGAATTGCTGAGTATTGATCTTGAAAATCAAAATTATATTGTGATAATTGTTTGGAAGAATCTACTGTTTGGTTGGGCAGTCATCCCTAACTTAGTTGGGAATCATATTGCTGTTAGATATCTTTATTACGGTGGAATTTTTTTTGCTATTTCAATGATGTCTACTGTTGAGAAAATGAACACTATTGTTGTATAATCTTGTTGAATTATTGTAACCCTGATAAACATAGAATCCTAATGGCTAAAATTACCATAGGACATTACATTATTGTGGAGTCATATCGATCATGACATGGGTTTATATTCTGAGGACCCAACCCTAATACTGAAACCTCTATCTATGTATCTCAATTTTCAATAGAAGCCTCAATCTCTTAGCTCCAAGTCATCTGCAAGATTGAAATCATGGTTGCTAGTTAAGATGAATTTCTTCTTTTACAACAGTGTTTGGTCTTGAATTTCCTCATTCTATCCAGGATTTATGAGATGTGCAATAAATCAATTAGAGAAATTTCTGAGTTGATGCTTACATTTGTACCATAATAAGCTTATCTTATGTTAATGATGAAACAAACGTATTTTAACTCTGAACTCAATTACTATGCTTTCAGATTTGGCCAGGACAAAAGGAAAAGGAAACCATTGTTGATGTGTTGAATCTAGGTTTCTCTATTCTGTTATCTGTTATTCTGTTGAATCTAGGATTGGATAAGTAGTTGAATTGCTGAGTATTGATCTTGAAAATAAAAATTATAGTGATAATTGTTGGGAAGAATCTACTGTTTTGTTGGGCATTCATCCCTAACTTAGTTGGGAATCATATTGTTGTTAGATATCTTTATTATGGTGGAAATATTTTTGCTATTTCAATGATGTCAACTGTTGAAAAAATGAACCTTACTGTTGTATAATCTTGTTGAATTATTGTAACCCTGATAAAAATAGAATCCTAAGGGCTAAAATTACCCAAGGACATTACATTAATGTGGAGTCATATGGATCATGACATGGGTTTATATTCCGAGGACCCAACCTTAATACTGAAACCTCTGTCTATGTATCTCAATTTTCAATAGAAGCCTCAATCTCTTAGCTCCAATTCATCTGCAAGATTGAAATCATGGTTTCTATTCAAGATGAATTTATTCTTTTATAGCAGTGTTAATTTGGCATTGAATTTCCTCAGTCTATCCAGGATTTATGAGATGTGCAATCAATAAATTACAGGAATTTCTGAGTTGATCCTTACATTTGTACCATAATAAGCTTATCTTATGTTAATGATGAATCAATTACAGGAATTTCCTTAGTCTATAACCACTAAATTACCTATCCCTTTAACCCAAAGCCACAATCTGTTAACCCCTTATAGGATCTTAGGGTCAATTGTAGCAATATTATAGGATCCAAACAGAAATAGTTATCATTAATAAGTTTTGATGAAGAATTTGTAAGCTCACGGGAATTAGGGAGGTGGGGACAAGAATAGAAGTAGATAGTAAGTATGAGGGGAGAGACCAGGGCATAATGTGCCCATATAGTGTAATCAAGCTACGGAGCATCTGTGTATTGAATTCAACATTTTTATATGCATTTGATTTTATGAAGGCCTTTGCTTATGTGTTGATTATGGAATAAAACATCTCTGTTATTTGTGAGTAGAAATTTAATAGATGTGTGAGAAGTTGATTAGGAATTCATGGCATTCTTGTAATGGTGAGTGAGTGCACAAAATCAGATAACTAGAATCAGTTACAGGAATTCCTATTCATGTAGAATTCCTATTCCTATAGAAGGGGTTTGTAGTACTAATTATATCATTCCCGTGGATAGTTCTGCCATTTTCTACTTTGCCTTTGCTGGAAACACTGGTGGGATCTCCATTGATGGAAATATCCAGCAGCAAGGGTACTGTGTAGTTTTTTATAATCTTGGTTTATTTTCTTACTCCTGTGAAGTTTTGGGAAGATTGCTAATACTCCTGCTTTGTTTGATATATTAGATTCTCTGATTTCTCTTGATGGTTTGGTTACTCTGAGTTAGTATCCTTATGCTTTGCTCTGATTCCTTTCAGATGGCTTTTGAGTATTATATCCTTCCTGGTGTTGTAGTCTTGCTTGATCTCTACTTATGGATTTTCCCTTTCATATAGTTGATACTTTTTACTACTTATGATGAGCTCTAATGCTGATGATATGGCACATGGAGAGGATGCAAATGAAAAGGACTCTACTTTGATGGAATGGAGAATGAAAGGAGTAACATAGTGCATCACAAAAGAACTCATACTGGAACTTAAGGATGGTGTGGTTGAGGCTCATCTTCCACTGGCTGTGGATGATGCTACTGCTTTGATACTAGCTCTGGTTCCATGAAGGAATGATGAAGTAATTTAATTTTGACATTCTTATCACTTCTATGTTTGGCTGCTCTTGCCAGGGAATGTGGAAGGGATGTCTTCACCTGAAGGAATGCTTGACCCTTTACATGGGTGTTTGCTGCCTTTTATTTATCTAATGCTTAGGCTTGTTATGGGACTGATAACATAAGTATTACAGAGTCTACAGGCTACAGTTGGTGTCTCCATGATCAGATTAAGAGATCTCCTTGTACTGGGTTGTCCTCGAAGAGAAAGGATGGAAGGATCCTTCCTAGCATGATATTTGATTTCTGGAATAAAAAAAGGAAAACATATGATGGATCTCGAAGTTGTTGTGTGTTCTTCCTGGATAATGACACATCATACCTACCATGGGTAGATATGGTTCTTGGAAAAGAGTTGAGAATTTCATGGATGAAGGTTTCATAAAGAGTTGGCTTCAAGGACATTGGAAGATCCTAAAGGAAGGAGTGGTTATGTCAATATGATTGGCATATTCTGGCTGTTGGTCATCATGGTGGCCTAACAAAGGTTTTTCATGTTCATCTGTAAGTGATTCTAAGCCTCGGGCCTTTAATCCCAGGCTCCCATGAGTTTCTCTGATGGAAGGTGTTTTGATGCTTTCATATTGATGCCTATTGAACCCTAGGCTCTCCCCTGATGCTTCCATTCTTCCTTTGATGGCTTCCTACCCTCTTATGTGATGTCGTCGTATTGTCTCTGCCTCACCTTGATGCTTTTGATGCCCTCATGGCTTGAGAATATGGCGAAAAGGTTTGACGGATATCTCATGACTGGCTTACCCTTTTGAGGAGCTCCGTGGTTCCTCTTCCCTTGATGATCTTACTTGAAGTTGATTTGGTTAAGCCTGCTCCCTAGTACTTCCTAGGTATGTTTGATTGTATGAGGCCTCTCTGGCACTGTATTAGACCTTTGCTTAATCTTGTTTTAATGCTTTACTCTCCTTGAGTCTCTTTATGGATATGCTGACTGATACCTCTTCTTTTCTTGTTCTTGTTCACATTTATAACATGCTTGAAAGGTTGAAGGAACTTTCAAATGATTTGATTTAGTGAAAGAAATGATAATCTGATGATGCTAAAGCATGGCCAAGAGTAGATGGACTATCTAGCCTCTTGAAGGTTATAGAAGAATGATTCAAGGATGTTCACCACAAAGTGCTCCTCTCCAAGGATCTAGCCTGAGAGCAGTTGATGACAATGGAATGGTATGTTTGAAGGTGCTTACAAGTCTTAACAATTACATATAGTTGTAAGACTCTTACACATAGTTGGATATTTTTGAAAGTTTTATCTAGCTTATAACACAGAGTTTCTCTACAACATTAGTTGATGCCCCTATTCCTTTACGCATTGATCCAAAGATAATTGCATACATGTTACTTATTGAAGCATGAAACTCTCTGTCTTTTGGGTTTGTATGGTAGGTATTCTGATGATGAAGCAGGTGAAATACCAATGGAATTTATTGTGAGGAAGTTTGACATCAATCTCTCCGAAGAAGATGTAAAATTTTTTGTTGCAAATCAGGTAAATGAAGCACTCAGATATTTAGTTTGTGAACTTGCCTGCAATCAACCTAAAACTTTGGTTTCTTTTGTTGGAGATCTGTTAATTTCCAAGCGAAAATATCTTTTGTGTGCAGGTTTTTCCATACAAGAGGATACTTCGAGTAGAATTTGTCAATTCAATTCCCAAGTCCCCCACCGGAAAAATATTAAGAAAATATTTGATTCATGAGGCTTTGCCCACCTCCAGATTGTGACTCCCACAGAACAACCTTTAATCTTTGTGAAGCAATCATCTGCTAGTTTTTTATTTGAAGTTTGAACATCATTTTTTTATTCAAACAACATATTTTAAAAGTGTGTGTCTAGCTGGTATAATCTCACAATGTTGGTTATAAGCATCAATCAATTCGTTTGATCTTTTGTGTCACTCAGGGTATAATGTTGTAATTGACTTCCTTGACAATTTAAGGTATAGATATGGAAGAAAACTAAACATTTTATTATCATTTCCCTTTTCTTTATCATACCTGCTTTTGTCATTTGTCTACAAAACAACTAAACATATCTACAATCTCTGTTTACATCAAGTCATTTTATTATCATTTCCCTTTTCTTTATCATACCTGCTTTTGTCATTTGTCTACAGAACAATTAAACATATCTACAATCTCTGTTTACATCAAGTCTTGGATATGTTCATCATGACTTCTAGCATCCTATTGACAGATGAAACTCGCAGCACCCAGAGAGAGCATTTCTCTGGTTGGTGTGCAGAACTTATATAACATTTTGATCCTACTTGTGGTATTGCAATCAAATACTCATGTAATTAGAGAAATTTATAAAGTTATGAATCTAGACTTGTTTTAATTTTATGAAAAGTTGAGTTTTATTGTGAGTTTGTGACATTCATGAGGATTCAAACATTACTCTACAATTTTTAGATAACCACCTTATTTAGGTATGCGGAAAAGAGGAAAGGAGTCAACTAGTATGACACATGATCAGCTGGCAACTGTTGTAGAGAAAACACGATTTCTAGAAGAATCATCTGATCACAAGCTTGTCTTGGAACATTTGACTTGGGTTTGTCATATAATCCCAATCACCTTTATTATAATTCATTGGAATTTTGTTGGCTTCGTTTCCTTCTGTTTCTATACTTGTGGTTTTGTATTGAGATTATTTGGGCTTGCTGTCAGTGTTTTTCACTTCTGAGAATGCTTTGTTTTTGTTTTTCTCTAATTATGTGTTGAACATTTTTTAAAAATCAATGCTTATTATAAAATTTCAAGGACTATCATAACTCTTCACATAATTCTTTAAATGGTGCTAGCTCATTGGAAGAGCACCTGCCATGCAGGAGGTTGGTGGTTCGATTCCACTACACCCTAACATGAATTATTCAATGATATTGTTGATTTTTTTAATTAAATATTTTTATATTGATTTATTTTAATGGTGAGATATTTTTCTGGAGTCATTGTTTTATATTGTCTCTAGAAACACAATAGATAGGATTAAAGACATTGTCTCCATAAAGACAATATGTCTTTAATTCCAACTATTGTCTTTGGAGAGACAAAAATGAAATTGTCTCAAGTTAAGACAATTTACCCAAAAATTGTCTTAAAACCCCCCTTTGTGTTGTCGTGCAACTATTGTCTCTGGAGAGACAAAAATGAAATTGTCTCTGTAGAGACAAAAATGCTTGTGCTATATATTGTCTTTATAGAGACAATATTTTAAGACAATTTAATTTTAAGACGATTTAATTTGAGACACCCGCTTAAAGAAAATATTTAAGACAATACACAAGTTTTATTTTGTCTCAAATTAATACAATTTCCCCAAAAATTCTCTTAAATATTGTCTTAAAACCCCCCTTTATGTTGCAGTGTCATATCAATGTGATGTATTTATATATTTCCTCTTCTCTCTCATGACTCGAAAGATGAGCTCGTATGGTTCCATTGTTCTTTACCAATTGTTTATGAAGTTCTGCATTTAATATTCTCTTTTTTTTCATATCATTGTGATGTATTTAGATATTTCCTTTTCTCTCAATCCTTGGTTTGATGTTTCACATATCCCCCCTTTTTTGGTAATGGAAAACATTTTCTCAGATCTGTGAGCAATTATCAACCCCAATTTTGCATGATTTGAACATGGGTCATTATTATTTTTATTTTTCGCTATGTATTTTATGGTACCTCGAGATCCATGTTACATTTTCTTAGAAGCTTAGATATCATTCAGATATCTAAAATTTCTAATTTTTAAATTGAATATTTAAGCGATAAAGGAAATAAAAAGGTCTCAATTATAAAAATTCACCCAACAACAACAAGAATACGATTTTTCTTTCATTCATCCTGTTATATATTTCATTTGTCTTCATCAATGCTCTTTGTCCATATATTATCCACTTATGACATTTTCTTTACAATATTTGGTGCATTTGCTAGTTATAGGTCATTTATAGGCTATGAATGTCTTCAAAGTTTCAATTCTAATTTAGTATTCAACTGAACATATTGAGTCTTTTATACATAACTATTTTTCTTTCCACCCACTTTTCATAACTTCCATAACCATTAGGTAGGGATGGGGAACTTCGATGTTGTTTTTCTTGTTTAGTAAAATATTTTCAAGTCTATAATTTATTCAAATTTTTCAAATTTACAACATTTAAATTTTCAAGATCTACTTTTTAAAAGTAAAATTCTTTAAAGGGTGCTAGCTCAGTGGAAAAGCACTCGCTTTACAAGAAAGAGGTTGGTGTTTCGATTCCATTCTGCCCTCATACTAATATGGAATGATGACGATTATTTTTTCATGAGAGAGGATATTTTGACTATCTCAAATGAGCTTATAGCGACATTTTTCACCAAAATATGAAATGGTGACAGTCAACAAACAACACCATATATACGCATCAATAGTGATGACCATGAAAGTTTTGTCACCATAAATCGTTTTTGGTGATATGAAATGGTGATGGTCAATGTTCTTCATTATATTCATTATTCATTACGGACCTTGAAGTCACCAATGAGCTTATCATAACATTTTTTGACCCTCACCAAATATGAAATGGTGACGGTCAACGAACGTCGCCATTTATATGCACCAATAGTGATGGCCATGAAACTTCCATCACAATAAATTATGTTGTTCATATGAAATGGTGACAGTCACTATCTATCATTATAAGTAATATTAGTGACGGACCTTGAATTTCACCACAACACCTATACTTTTGTTGACACTACCTTTCGTGACATTAATTTTTTTGGTGACTGAGGTTATGTTCCTTCACTATTGCTCATATGAAATGGTGACGGTCACTATCTGACATTATAAATCATTATTATGAACCTTTAATGTCACCACAAAACCTATACTTTCAGCGATTTCGCCTTTGGTGGCATTCAGTTTTTGGTGACGAAGGCTCTTTTGACTGTCACCAGTGAGCTTATGGTGACATATTGCTCCCCTCACTAATGTCCTTTTTCCTTGTAGTAAACCAAGTGAGTTAATAATAAACATATAATAAAACAAATGAAAAGGTGATTTTTTGATTTTGGGGCCTCACATCAAAGTTTGAGAATGCAAAAAAATGTGCTCCTTCAACAAAAGGCAATATTTTGGGAAAAAAAATTCCAAAACTTAACAACAATAGGGTTATATCTTAGCTAGCTTACTAAAAAATGTAAGTGTTTCTCTTTTTTTTATTTTTTGAGATCACATATAATGCATAACAAAGAGAATATATAGGAAATAAAATATTTATTTCTTTATTTCTAATTTTTTGATATCGCATAGATAAGGAGGACAAGATGGAAGAGTAGAAAACATGTAATAAAAAAATGAAATATGAAATATATAAAAAAATATTTAAAATGGACACATTCAAACTTTATATCTCTAGATATTACAAAAAATAACCATATCTAGGAAAAACGATACCTTTTTTTTTATGAAATGGAATATTTTATTAACTGAAAGAAATGAATTGGATGCAATGGAATAATATTCTTAGTGCATAATTTAATAAAATAAAATATGTTGGAAATGTGACAACCTAGGCTCAAGGTCTTGTTAAACAATGGGAGTGGCTCTTCAAACTGGCTCTAATACCATGTTCAAGGAGAAATCTATTCCATATAAGATAAATTTCTTGAATAGCCACTCATACAATAATATAAAATATCATGACACTAGTATCTTTACATGGTTTAAAACTCTTTAACAAGGAGAAACCCCATATCCCTAGCCAACTTTGTCGCTCGAGAAAAAAATATTAATGCAAAAGAAAATTTTTATAAAAGGGAGTTTCTGACAATTGATCATCATACATGACTCTTAATTCTCTTTAAATAAATTTACTAAACCAATTAGATGTTAAACCATGGATCGATATCCATTAATATTTCGAAAAATATGATTTATCATATCACACTATGTCTAGAATATATGTTGAACATTGGATTACATGCAATTAATGCATACTAAAGAAACACACTTTTACCTAATAAATGCATTATACTGAGTTTAACTTTAACAACTCCTTAATGTCTAAATATTCTAATAATTATCTATTGGTATTTTGCACTAGTGAAAAAATTGTTATAAATATTGTTGTTTTAAATGACATAACATAAACATTTATTCTTTCAAAATATTCTGTTGTATATGACTAAGATATTAAAAAAAAATCTAAAATATCCATAGACCTAACATATTTAAATATCACATATGTACACGTGCTTAATAATGATGAATAGTGCCAACATATTAGTACAAATGTTCAAAATTTCATATCTCTCGAATGCATATGGTAACATATGAACCAATACAATTATATAGACCATAGAGGAAGCGATGTAAAGGTAACATATGCACCAATGTTGTATCTAGGTGTACAAGCACCATAACTTTTGAAAATGAAATAAACATACTAGTGCATACCAGTGCATAAACATTATATGAGCATCAACATGTCATAGAAAAATTCACATAAACATTATATTAGTATCAATATGTTTTATAACAAAATGAGTGACTTGGTGGATAATCAATATATTAATTCAAGTGTGTCTATTCTTAAGCAATCCTTTAGGCTTATTTTCCAAATGCACAAAAGTGCATGGTACAAGAATGAGCACTCAAAAATAAAAACTTCCACAAAAATCCTTGCTCGTCGTTTTTTTTTTTTTTGTAATAAAGAATACTTGTTAGAACCTTCATTACAAATGGCAGAGGTTATATTAGAGGATTTTTTTGAAAATATTCCTAATCTTTTTACACTAAAAAATTCCACATAATATAGACACCATAAATAATTAGAGAGCTTTGCGTTGTGCCCTAGCCATCGCTAAGAAAATGCAGCACTGTTACAAGATCCACAACTTGCATGGCTACCCCGAAGCCTGATCCGGGGCTACCTTCACCATCTGCAACAACAAAAAACTCAAATAGCAGTCAGCTGGATGAAGAATCTGCAGTACTCACCTCCTTAATCAGTTCTATAGGGCTCCAACAAACCAGACCAATAGCTACAAAATTTGTAAAAAAAATGGAATCAATACCAGAAATATCTCTACCTCCATATGTGCCAAGGAAAGTCGTGATCTCTCTTGCGGAAAAAGGACTCGTGGGAAAATTCACACGACTGTGGTCTTCACCCAAAACAGTGCAGAAATGGGTGGAGAGGAACTAGAACAATTTTACACAAGGAAAAATCGCCATACTCTTTTTTGGTAGGGTATACTACACATTTAATTTCGAGACCAAAAATGACCTAGATCTCATATTCCGAAGCGGGCCTTACTTTATGGACACAAGGTGTTTGTATCTTAACCGATGGACTCTGGATTTTGATCCAGAACTAGATATTCCCAATGCTATACTAGTGTGGGTCAGACTATCGCATCTCCCTCTCCACTACTAGGGTGATGACTCAGTTCGGGAAATCGAAAACGGAGTGGGAAAATACATTGACAAAAGTGAACCCAAAGACAACATACAGGCATGCGAAAGAATCTGTGTTGAGGTTGATCTAGGAAAGGGCCTCTTGGAATCTATCAAGATCAAGGTGGACATCTGGATCCACATGCAGTAGATGGACTATGAGCAAATCCCCTTCAAATGTAAGGTATGTCATTAATATAGTCATTTCGCCAATAGATGTAGTAAAAGAGAAGAACCTGAAAAAAAAGACAGAAGAAACCTTAGATCCAAAATGGGAACAAGTAAAAAAGAAGAAGACAGCTTCAAAGCCTACTTCAGGTCGTCATCCTCCACCGCCACCAGGATCTCCTCCCCATTCTCAAGCAACCTCCCTTATGGGAACAAACCCTTTTTATATCCTCTCGTTTGCCCTCATTCCTTCAAAACCGCTCAACTCCTCCTCCCCCAAACCCTCTCTCCTCTCATCCCTTATCCCCACCCCTAGGCTCCCCTATTGAGATGGAAAAACCCATCCCTCAAAACCTAGATCGAATCCTAACAAGAAACCAAACAAAAGAAAGCCCTCAAAATATCGAGAACACAAAGAAACTTAGAAGGAAACCAAACCAATAAATAACGGAGGAAGAAGCAGCCAAAGATATTTCACTAGGAACACAACAGGGGCTGGAGAAATTTCTAGAAAAAGGACCAAAGAATAAAGAAAAATTACAGCAAGCATAGAAAGGGAAGGGTCCTACATCTACCCACAATAGTAAATAATGATAGCTGTCTCTTGGAATTGTAGAGGGTTGGGTCACCCCTCCAAAATAAAAATTTTAAAAGACCTGATCAAAGGTGAAAAGTCTGACATCCTCTTAATTCAAGAGACAAAGCTATGTAGTCAAGAAATTAACACAATAATAGAAAAATCTAGAATTTATGAAGGACAAGCAATATTTGTTGCTGGAGCTTCAGGAGGGATAAGCACTATATGGAAGAAAGGGAAATGGAAACTGTATCAACACACAAAAAAATAACACTGGATAAACACTAATCTAGAGAATGTTGAAACTGGTGAGAAAGCTAGCATTTACAACATATATTCCCCCAATCATTATAAGGATAAGTAAATTTGCTAGCAAACCTTAAAAGAAATCATAGGGGATGACCATGAAGATAATCTTATTTTTTGGGGAGACATAACTCTAATTCTCAAAGATGAAGAAAAAAGAGGAGGTAACTACTTTCCAGATCCAAGCAGAGAAACTCTAGAAGAGATAATGGAACAAAGTAACCTTTTGGATATCCCTCCAAAAAATGGGAAATAGACCTGGGATAATAGAAGAATAGGCAAGGAAAACATCAAGGAAAGGTTAGATCGGATTCTCATCCGAGATAAGATGATATTCAATTACAGCAGAGCAGCCTCTAGAATTATCCCCTCAGCAGCATCTAATCATAAGCCAGTTCTATTGGAGCTCGGAATGGCTGAAAAATACAGACCATTGCCTTTTAGATATAACCAACTTTGGGGCAGCAATGAAGAAGCACATAGACAAGTGGAAAAAGTATGGGGAAAAAACATTAGTGGATCTCCCACTTACATATGGGAAAGAAAAATGAAAGAAACAAAAACAAGCCTGAAAGATTGGGCAAAAAATAGATATAAATAACCTCACAAAGAGAAATATGATGTACAAAAGGAGCTAAAGAAAATTCAAGAGGATCTGGAAAGCAGTGACAGCACCACAGAGAAGCAAGCACGAGAAAAATAAGTACAATGGAAAATCTACAGAAACAACAGACAAGAAGAAGAAACCTGGAGGCTGAAATCCAGACAGATATGGATGCAGGTTGGAGACAAGAACGCCTCTTTTTTCCACATTTTAGCAAAAACTAGAATTATAAAGAACAATATTGAAAAAATAATAGGAAGTGAGGGGAAAGAGATAAAAGGAAAAGAAGAAATAAAAAATGAGGCCTTCAAACACTACAAAAATCTCCTCACAGCTCCAGAAAGCCAGGAAAATCCTGAAGAGTTCTTGAGACACATCCCAAGAATTATTGACAACAGTAGCAATATCGCGCTAACAAAGGAAGTAACAGAGGAAGAAGTACAGGAAGCTATTTGGGCCTTAGAACTGGATAAGGCTCCGGGACCAGATGGTTTTCCCATATCTTTCTATAGAACCTTCTCGAATATCATCAAAAAGGATCTGCTAAAAATGATAAGGTATGAAATTAGAAAAACAAAGCTTTAAAAATACACCAACTCAACCATTTTGGCCTTAATTCCAAAAGATCCCCGTCCATCCACTATCAATCGCTTTAGGCTCATATCCCTCTGCAACAACTCTTACAAAATTATCTCTAAGATCATAGCTGGCAGGTTGAAACCCCTCCTCCCCTCCCTAATCACTGAAAATCAAGGAGGTTTTGTTCCCAATACCTAGATTGTGGATAATATCATCTTACTTCAAGAAGCCATTCATACTAGCCTCAACAATAACGAAAAAGGTTACGTACTAAAAATGGATATGGCAAATGCCTTTGACAGAGTAAACCTCTCCTTTTTGGCAGATGTTTAAAATGCTTTAGCTTCTCAGCTGAATTTATCGAATTAATACAAGCCTACACGGTGGGCCCTTATATAGCTCTACTAATCAATGGCAGGCCATGAAATTTCTTTCAAAGCTCAAGGGGACTAAAACAGAGATGCCCCCTTTCTCCTTTCCTCTATATCATAATGGCAGACTACCTAAGTATGAATCTAGAACATTGCATAAGAAACTCCACCTTAATTGGCCTCTCTATAAGTAGAGGAATCAAAATAATAAATCATTCTTTGTTTGCTCACGACACCCTTCTCTTGGGCGGAGCCTCTTGTATAGTGGAAAGAAGATTCAAAGCTATCTTGGATAGCTTCATGGAGGTCTCAGGAGGTATGATCAACAATGATAAAAGCTTCTTATACCGTTGGAACACTCTTGTAAGGACCCTGTAGAAAATGTCACAAATTCTGAATATTCCTTTCCAAAACAACTGGGACTACTTTCAATATATGGGGTTGCCAATAAGCAAGAAAAATATGAAGGATGAAATATGGAGTAAATTCATTGAAAAAATGAAAGGGAAAATCAAGGCATAGGGAATGCTTTTGCTCAACCAAGCAGGTAGAATTACGCTCATACAGTCCATACTGGCAGCTTTACCTTTATACCAATTTGCACTTATCTCTGCTCCTGCAAGAATCCATAAACAGATATAACTTATAATCAGAAGATTTCTCTAGCAGGGAGTGAAAAGTGAAAGGAAAGAATTCAGGTTGATAAATTGAAACAGGTAACAACCTCATACAACCAAGGGGGACTCTCCATAAAACTCCTAGGACTAATGAACATAGCACTGAGAAGTAAAATAACTTGGAGCTTCCTAATCGGGGAAAGGTCATGGTGGAAAGTTGCCCTTGAAGCTAAATATCTCAATGGACCAAGAACCTCGATTTTGGAAAAGAACCCTCCGATAAGATCATGCACCCAGATATGGAAAGAAATCACTAATGCAACTCAGCTTATCAAAGAACATATCACAAAGAGACCAGGAAATGGGGAGAAAAAAAACATTTGGGATGAAAGTATAATGCGACATCCACCTTTGGGAAATAACCCAAGTATAAAGGAACTAAAAGAATGGATGACAAGGGAAGGTCTTCACAATTTGAATGACATTTCCATATGGGAAATGGACAGAGACTAGAAGCAATGGGCCAAACCCAATCTACTGCAGGACCTCACATGTCAATGGAGCCAATTGACAACTCTCTTAGCAGGAGTAGCACTGATAGACAAAAACAAGAAGGATGTCTACATATAGGAGCCAACAGGAGGAGAGTATACTGTCATAACAGGGTACCAAAAACTTCAAGAGAGTCAAAACCAACAGGATTTTCAGTATTGGAGAATAGTATGGAAGGTTGAATCCCTTTCCAAAATAAAATTCTTTCTATGGATACTACTACACAAAAAATCTCTAACTGTGCAGAGAATTTAAAGAAACTAGGAATAAGTGGCCCGTCTCAATGTCCACTTTGTAGAAAGGAGGAAGAAACAATCCAAAATTTATTTCTGGAGTTCACCTTCACAAGAAAATGCTGGGAGGAAATGGTGCAACCCATAGCAGCAAATATAAATTACAACCTCCCTATAAACCATTTCATTAGAAAATGGAAGAGAAATTATCCACACTCTTTCAAAAATAAACAAGCAATGCAGAGAATGTGGAACAATCTACCCTCATTCCTCTGCTGGCAATTATGGCTAGCAAGAAATGGAGTAATTTTCAAAGATAAAACCCCAACAGTAAGAAAAATCACAACAAAAGCATGGGGACTGATGGTGGAATTCCTCACAGCAAAAGGGGTCAAATGAATCAATCTGAGCCAACTCCAAGAAGAAGAAAGGAGAAGGATCATTTTTGTAGCAGGAAAGATCAAACAGGTACCCCAAATAAAAAACACAAGGAGGCATCAAAACTGGAAAATTAGGAAAATAGGAGAAGAATTCCAAAATTGGGTAAAAACTCTAAACAAAGCTTGCCTCGTTTTTTACTGAGTGTCCAAAAAGAACCCAGGCAAAGCAGGATTGGATTGGGAGGAATAATTATTCTACAACGTCAACTAATGCAGATACCTTATAACTGGGGTCTAGGCAAGATGACGAACAACAAAGCAAAGGCATATGGGCTTCTGCTAGGCCTCAAAATTATGAAAGAAAAAAAAAAAAAAAACCATCGTTTTTGGGGACTCAACTATCATCATCAAGGCAATGGCACAAAAAACTCTCCCAAAAAATGCAGGATTAAATCAAATTTTAGACAAAGCACAAAAAATTTCAAGACAGATTGGAAAAATAATATATTTTCATATACTGAGGAAAAACAACAAGCTCGCATATGAGCAAGCAAACAAAGGAGTCCACCAAAATGCTGAACAGGCACAAATTGATGAAATTACTGCACAAATAGCTAACCCTTGATTTACCCTCCCTCATCCATGATGGAAAACAACCAAATCACTTCAATTCAGAAATCTCATGATTCCAAGGTCTCTCTTGAATCATCAACCAAGAAAAAGGAAAAAACTGGAATTATGCTAAATATCTACCATATTATCAAAATCTATGATAATAGTACTTCAAAATATGGAGGAATCCAAACTCACGTGAACCTACATCACCCTTCTTCCCATTTTCGCTTCAATAAATTTCCAATTGGCCATCAAGCACTTCACCTCTCCATTTCGATTTTGTCAAAGCATGAAAAATTTTCTTTTTCTCTTTGCGTTTTCCCTTATCTCTTCACATCCTTTCCTATGCCTCTGCTGACCTTTCCACGCACACATCATCTCCCTTATCCCTCCAGCCCATTCCTTCCCTGCTTTATACCTTGATTTTCTCCCCAATCTCCAGTCAGCTCGATCCCAGGCTCCTACGCTTATCTCCTTTGCGAACTAGAAGCATCCCTCATCGCTTGCAACCCAGTTCATTCTGCATTTTCATAAATCCTTGGAAAGCAAGAAATTTTACTCATTCTCTAAGAGAAAAATAGGAACATTAACGCATTAATTGGTTTCTTCAAAGGTAGAGGGAGAAGATACTTCACAAAGAAAAGTAGTGGAAAGATACAGATGGATCCTTTGGAGAACATAGCACACCCTTGTGAATTTTGTAAATCACACCAAATTGTGATTGAAAATCTCAAGAATTAGATCCTGCAAGATAAAAAAAATTCCAAAGTAGAAATGGCCTATATAAGATTACAATGGAAGACATGCGACACAGAAATAAGAACTCTAAAGAACAGCTACAGCCACTTGAAGGAAGAGCTTAATTTCATCAAAGAAGAAATGAATAAAAAGTCAGAACAAGGCTCTACATCAATAGATCAAGGAAGCAGGAAGTGATGAAGAAAGAATATTGTTAATAAATAATCCATCCAAAGCTCGAGTCACCCATGGATCTAGCTCTATATAACGGTGGTAAATATAGTTTATTATGAAAGTCAAATGTATTTTGTTATTATTCCATTTTGTTAAACAATATAGTTCTAATGTAACTGTCTCCAGCTCTTAAAAAATGAAAGAAAAATGAAAATCCAACAGTACATCACATAAAACAACCCCCAAACAGATACTCCTTTGCACTTAACTTGGGGAATTTTGTAATGGAGAAGTTCTCTCCTCTCCTTCTTCTTAGAAATATAAAAAAACCGATCTTGTTTGAAAAGAAAAAAAAAAAACCTCCACATAATCCTGTACTACAACATGTTTTTCTCCAAGTGAACAATGACATAAAGCCCTGATTGAAACTTATTGAACTTGACATCCATGAAAAACAACTAGAAACCAAGATAACAGTGATCTCTAAGAAATATATGGCATTTGTGATGAATATGGCAACCCTTATTAGGTGTCTAAAATCATGGATACTTCTTGATTCCTTAATTGGTAAATTAAGATAATATAAATCAAAACCTTTCTTCTTAGTCTCAAATGTAATGGGTGAGTCATTGAACAACAACATATAACCTGTATTAGTTATCAGTCTACTTATGAGGGTTCTATGGATGTCATGAATAGGTTAGTTGTGAACCAAAAATGGGTCTTAAGGTCTAGCCATGTTCATAGGAGGAAAAAAATGGCAGTTTTCACTAAATGATCCTTCTTAGGATCAAGGGCCAAGAAGAAAACCCACAATCCTCAAAATATTCCCCTTCTTTAAGGATCTTCCAACTATGAGTGACTTAGAATGAGATTTTATCATCTTATTTATATGACCAATGGGACTTACATATTGAAAATGAAATTTCCTATGTTTCATACTTATACACCATATGTTAATAATTTTTTCATGTTCCTTGAATAATGCCTCTAAGTCAATGATGTTATATATGGAAATTTATACTACAAGTAAGGTGTCATGAAAAGGAAGTATATCTTTCACAAGTCCATATAAGATCATAGGAGTGACGATACCATCAAGAAGGTTTTTTTTTCATCACAAAACCAATATTTTGCTATTAGGCTTACCACTATGAAATATTTCTCTTCTCGTGACTATTGTTCAAACTAATTGTGTGATGAAAGTCAAGTCCAAGATATTTTTCTAAAGTAAATTTCTCTATGTTTTTATTGTCACATAAAATTAGTGAAGTGATATTTTTGGATTTGATAATGACAACCTTTTTTTTATCAATGCTTACTATGATACTCATTCTAGAAAAGAAATAATTGTTTCTTTTTAGTTACTTGATATTAGATGGACAAATCATCATAAGAACAATCATTACATTATGAAGAAGGTTGATGACTATCGCATTTAAAGTAATGCTAGCACAACTTGCTTCTTCCAAACATCTCTAACTTATCAATACCAATGTAAAAAAAGCAAGACATAAACAACAATTTTTTTAATTTAATCTATCCTTAATAAACCTTAACACAACATTTTTTTTAATTCCTACATTTCAATTAATTTCTTTTGATCTATCCTTAATAAACCTTATGGTAAGAAAAAACCATTAAATTAATTTCTTTTGATCTATCCTTAATAAACCTCATTGTAAGAAAAAACCATTAACTATTTTAATATATCGTTGGTAAGGCCAGTGAAACAATATAGGAAATCAGTTTTCCTTTCCAATACTCCTAAATTAAATGATCCTCATTCAAATGATATCTTTTAAAGCTACACTAACTTTCAACCCTTTTAAATGACTTTACAATTAAATTTTAATAATATTTTCGAAAATAATTCTATATAACTTAAATGGAAAATTTTTAATTGTAATAATTAAAAACTATTTTTTTTTAACTTTTAAAAATAAAACCATGAATATAAAAATAAAAGCAAAGACATGCCCTTTTAAATACTCGTTCTGAGATATCATCATCAGCTATCGACTTTGCACTCATAATATGGCATCACAAAAATACGATACTTATGTTTTCCTACTAAAGTAATACGGAAAAATGTGAATGAAACTTCCTTAAAACTACAACATTAAGAACTTACATAATGTGAATGAGATTTCCTTAAAATTAAAAAGTGAAGGATAAAAATCAAGAAGCAATATGTCAATGATAGTATACATTTTAATCTTTACCAAATTCATCTTCTTGTAATTTAGCTTTATATTTGCCACTACATTAAGTAATATTCTTTCGAAAAATTTGAACTCCATATGAAAGGCCACCGTTTGTCCCCAAAAAAAAATAAAAAAGAAATTCACATGGTTTATGATTATTAAAAGAATTACATCTCTAAATAGGAGTACAAATTATACGATCGACGTGCTCATGAAATATTTAATTTGAAGTGCATTATTGTGAAAAAACGCATCCAAATACCTATTAACCACGTAGTAATTACAAAAAATAATGACATGATGAACTAAGTACTAGTTACAAAAAAATTATAATACAATGAGCGCCGTTAAGGATTGGTTTGGCTATGGGAGGCATCAGTTAGGTTTCCTGCAGTTTGTTCGGATCTCTCCGCTTGTCCCTGTGAGAGGATCGATGTTTCCCATATTCACCATAGCAGCGGCAAAGTCCGTGAAAAATGTGTTCTGATTGGTGCTGTACGTAGTAACCATAGAGTCTGTGGAACCTCCGTTATACAGCTGCTGGTCGGAGTGGAGAAGTCCCTTTTGGCTTTCGAGATTATTGTAGTAATTGTTGTCAAAAGTGGTTGGAGTAACGAGATCCAGAGGCGAGAGGTTATCGTCGCCTCCTGTACTCGGGCAGTTTGTCTTAAGGGAAGTGGCGAATGCTGCGTTTAGGTTAGATTCGTTGTAGATACGAGCCCTAAAGTTTGTGCAACGCGCTTGTCCAATGGTATGCGCACCTATAAGTTCAATAACAGGTTACGAAATAAAATTTCTGATCATATGGTAATCATATCGTACTAAACCTAAACCTCCAGGATATAGATATAATTTGGAGTTGTATTGGGAAATATTATATACCTGACAGAGCAACCATGTCCTTAGTTGAAAGACCCTTAGCTTGAAAAGATGAGATGAGAGCACTGAGATTGGAAGTGGGAGCCGGAATGTTGGTGTTTGCAGCACTTAGGCTGGCAGTCCTGGAGTCTCTCCTTCCAAGCATCACTGTCCATGTTGGGCCTCCTAACTGCGATCAACAAAATTGAAGATCAAATCTAATTAACACTTCCAGTAAGAAATATTTCTGTACGCACACGAACAGAACGATTGTCAATCTCTTGTATGATCAGAGATAGACAAGTAAGACTGAAACTGGCGCTAATTTTTCTTATCTCATTTCTGTTTGTCCAAAATAAAAAATATTCAGGAATAAGAATATGCTAGTTAAATTGAGCTAGACAATAAACTGAATTTAATTTTAAAATATTTTTTTCTTTACCATCAATTCTATCTCACTTATCTATAATACTTTCATTTTTATATATCAACTTCGAAAATATTTCCAACTATCGTAGAAATAATTACTGCGACAACAGAATCTCGAGCAGCAATGGCCAAAATATCAGCGCATGAAACGACTCCGCTGCAAACTGCTTCCACTTGGGACTTGATAGTGTCTATCACATCGAAACCCCTTGCCGAATTGTTGTTTGGAACAGCGGTCTTTTCCCCAGTTATATTTGAAGAATCGTCCAACAGCACGGACCCGTCGCAACCCTGCAAGAAAACTCTTGTTTTTCACAATCACGGAAATACAGAAATCCCTGTCTGCCAATTTGAAAAAAACAGCAAATGAAATTTCAAACGAGGAACCAACAAACAAGAACATTAGATTACATTAACGAAGCAGTCGTGAAAGTGAAGGCGAAGGAGTGATGCCCCCATGCGCTTCTCGTTGGCCACCGCTTGCTTCACAGCGGCCTGCACCGTTGAGTGTAGATTGGGACATGATGTATTATAAAACGTTGCGCTCAACTGTGCGTACGCGGTGGCCGAACACAAAACCAAAACAATACATGCGAGAAATCGCATCGCTGTAGAGCAAGGCATGCTAACCAAATGAAAATACAGCAGCGCAATACAATGAAATCGAAGAAATGAAACGCAGCGAAATGCAATGAAATCTAAGAAAATGGAACGCAGTGCAATGCAATGAAAACTTGGGCTGATTTGAATGGTATTTATAGTTGCAGAAATTCAGCCCTCGAGATCCAGTTGGCGAGACACCGACATTAACGCGTACGCAAAACACTGCCGGGTGCGATTTATTTTCAAGCTTCTTTTTGGTTACTTTGTGAAAAGGTCGAACTCTGGATAGCGTAAATTTCCTGAAAAGTGGGACCGATCTGCCATACGCGCTCAGGCCGACCAAATTAGAATCCGAAGCTGCAAACATCTCATGGAACCTCTTAGAAATTATCTCAATATAATGTTGCCAAAGGTTGGGGAATACATGAGAAACTTCACAGATCGGGTGATGTAAGACTTCTATGTATATATGATGTTGCCAAAGGTTGGGGCGTACATGAGAAACTTCACAGATAGGATGATTTAAGACTTCTATGTATTTTGTGCGAGAAAATCTAGTGCGAGGTCAACCATGTCATTCCTGGAGTCCCATCATGACATCATACTCTTCCGTAGCAATTTAAAAATTAGACGTAATAACGAGTAAGGGTATTGCGAAGTCAATAAAATATCGAAATCTGACGGAAAATAACGTCCTTTCCCTCACTAACACTCTGACCCACAAAAGAAGGTAATCCGCCGTTCACACTTATCTCTATAAAATGTAGACTTCGATTTAATAATTCAAAATATAGAGCAAGCTTCAACTAAAGACTCATAATTACACATTTAATTTTAGGAAATAAAATACTAAAATAATTAACATTAATTTTAGGAAATTAAATAATAAAAGAATTAACATACTTACGAGCAATAACATTAAAGTGAGGCATAATATTTAAGGAAGTAATATTTGTGGAACATTAATGATGATGAAAATATTAATTAATTTATTATAAATTAATATATTAAAATATTGAGTAAATATTTTTAAGGGAGTTATGCTAGGGTTAGGGTTTTCAAAAATTTTATGCCATACTTGTTGATTTGATTAAGTCCAAAATTTTTCATGTGCCATACTTGTTGATATTATACATGGATGGAATTGATTGGGTGCATGAGTGGAGCTGCTAAGAGGGGTGTGACTTAGAGAAATCCTATAATTAGCTTTCAACAACTTACTGTAAGGGATGTGGGAACTTATGTGGGAAATGGCTACAAGAGTGAAAATCCAATGTTTGGTGCGCAATGCCATTCTCTCCTTAAAGGGAGGTGTTTACCAAAAGTAATAGTAAACCTCAAATTTATGTTGCCTCACAATAGATTGGAAGGATATCGTGAACACATGAAAGATCATGCTTTAACTTGCAAATTTATTTGCATTTTTGTTGAAGGAGTGAGATGTGATGAAGTTTTTATTTAGGTCAAAAGGCAACCCAAAGGCCAAATCGATATGAAATTAGGAGCCAAATTTTTTTAGTGTAATCTTCTCCAATTTAAAGGAGCCAAAGTTTTTTTTAGTGTAATCTTCTCCAATTTAAAAGATCGGCCTAAGGTCTTTGAAAATGGCCCTTATTTTTCAACAATGTTGTTTTTTTAATGAGATTTTGGGAAGAGTGATATATCTCAAGAAAGAGCAATTTCTAACAACTCCAATTTGGATGTGGCTTTTCTTGATTTTCGTTAGCTACTGTGAGTAAAGAAAAGGAAAGAAAATTATTATTTTTGAAGCTCGTGTAGGATCTAATTGTTAGATACTATGAGTATCCAAGTCAACGTAATCAAAGGAAAGAAAATTATCATTTTTGAAGCTCCTGTAGGATCTATAAAACACAGGTCAACCCCACAAGCTAAATGGCTTGACCCTTGGTTAAAACACACTTGATTTGACCACTATATATTGATAATTGACCTTACTCATTTGGAAACCAATTCAGATCACAAAAAAATCATATTATAATATTTTACTCACATGTGCCAAGGGGAGAGAAGAAGATCAAAGAATTTTGACTAGGATTTACCATTGTTTAAATGAATTTATTAGGTGTTTTTTCAAATCCTTTGAGGCACTCTTTAATTGAATTTATCACGTGTTTGACTAAATCTTCTAAGACTCTATTTCACCAAAATGACATGTTTGACTAAATCTTCTAAGACTCTATTTCACCAAAATTTATGTGGCTTCGTTTGATCGAAACTTTGAGGTAGTTGACCCAGATTTTCTATCGTAGAGGACTAATATGTTTTGGGAAATTAATTAAGACTTCCTAGGAAAGTTTGACCAAGTTCTAGGCTGTCTCCTTGACTGCAATTTGATTGATATTTTGTTGTACCAAATTTTAGATAACTTTAACTGAATCTTGACTAGGCAATTTGACCGAGTTTATGGGCATTTTCACTAAACTCCTAGGCAATAAAAAGAGGCTGAAATTCAACCTATTTGACCATAATTAATAGAATTGTGTGAGGTCAAATTTAGGCTAGTTTGACCAAATTTGACTTCAATTGGGTTTTGCGGTATGTTTTACCAAGTTTCATTGGAAAAATCAAATTGTATTTTTTCTAAATTGAACAATTTCTCATAGAAAGGATTTGTTGGTTTTATATCAAGTTTGGATTTCCTAGTTGAGAATTTTCAATGTTTGTTGTGCATTGTCTTTCTACTATGATCTTTACTACTTTTGTGCATCTACTATTGAATTTATTTAGTGTAATTTCTTAATGACATTTTGAAATATGTTGAAGTATGTCTCTATATCATTGGAGGTAATTATCAATGGCGCAAAATTGTGCTTGTCTAAATTAGCACTAGAAAATCAACATGGGTTCGGAGAGTTGGTGACGAAATGTTAGTAAATATCACCTTTGAAGACACCTATTTTTCTAATCTACTATGTGACCAAGTTCTTGGCGAGATGGCTCCCTCTATCAAGCCTGAATATATGCTAGAGGGTGCAATAAATTTTAGATCTTGGAAGACGATAATAAATCTCATTCTTGAAGAGAATGATGTCATGGCATATCTGGAATGAAAAGTTACTAAACCTTAGGATAATGAGGGAAATTCCATCACAAGGTAATGGAAACCAAGGCAAAGAGGATTCTTGTTGAATACAACAAAGATGACTTGATTCCTTTTGTTTCAAGTATGATGACTTCAAATCAAATATATGAACCCAAGAAGGGTTGTATACAATTAACCGCATTGAACATAAAATGACATTAGGGAGCTATCTTCGTAATATTAAAATGAATAGATCATATAATGTGGCTTCTTAATTCATGATGACCTCTTCTTTGAGAGATCATCTCAAGTCCATTAGGGAAAATATTGATGAATAAAAACTTGTGACTACAACTCTTAATGGTTTTCCAACTCATGGGATTCTTTTGTATCAATCATTTGTAGCAGAACATATATACCAATGTTTGATCAATTATCGACCTCCTATACCCCAGGAGATTTTAGGCTAATATCAAATGGGAAGATTCAGAGACCTCAAGATAGTGAGTCCCTAACATTTGAAACTCATTTTAAGAATGGTAAAGTAGGAAGAAAGTTTGTTAAATTTGAGAAGAACAATACAAGTATAAGTTTTTCTCTATTTGATTTGATGAATATTCAAGTATTGATGAGATATTCTAGTTGATTTTGTTATTATACGACTTATATCTCACAAGAGTAGGACTAATGTAATAGAGGGAGCAGTAGTGGTAAGAGGATTTGCTTATGTGATGGAGGGAGATGTCAACCTTGTTTCTAATGAATACTTCAAAATTAATCAAAGGGGGGTTGAATAATTAATTATGTCTTTTAAATGATTAGAATCAATTTAATTTGTTAGCTTCTAAGCTTTTCTTTTGCAGTTATTAGAGTGTCATATATATTCAACATATACTAATGAATTCAGAAGAATTCACACAAGCAATACATTACACATTCAACACAATAGAACACCATATATAAGTGAAAAGTTCATAAAGGGAAAAACCACAAATTTTGGTTGAAGTGACGTGAAGGAAGGCTCCTACTCCCCTTATTACATCATGTTTTTTGTAGGCTTCTACCCATAGAAGGATACTACCTCAAATTTCTTCAGAAAAATCAAAATTTCTAGGAAGCTCCTACTTCTTTTTTTATAGGCTCCAACCTACTATTTTTTAGGCCACTACCTAAATGGAAACTACACTCCCCTACTCAAATTACAAATTAATGTTAATGGTTACCTGGCCACTTTTCTCCGCCCAAAACATTGTTTCTATCCTTTGTTTTGTACCTTCTCTTTTCTTCTTCTCTTTCTCAATTACACTTTTCTTATTTTCCTCATTTTCTTTTTCTCCTTACTTTTAGGACTCCACTATGTAGCATTTTTACTATATACTTTGACATCATCTTATCTTTTTAACTATGATTCCATTATCATTTTCATTTACTTTATCCCAAGGTACATAAAATCCTCTTCTTTATTATATGTTTAATCTGTTTACATATAATTCCATAATACTCTTATATTTTGTCATTAATCGAAGTGGATTGTTGCTAACATAAGTCTAAAAGATCGCAGATAAGTATATACTGTGCTGGAACAATCGGTCGTTGCTGAAACAGTCAAACTCCGTTGCTGAAACAGTTGACCCTATTGCTGAAACAGCTGAAACAGCCAGCAAGAACGCAAATTCCGTCACTCGTAATTTGCGATTCTGGAAGAGTATTTTGCAGAACAGTGGCAACAACATGAAGACATGGTTACACGGATTATTCTAAAAATAGCATTCTTGTTGTATCTGTTGTAACAATAGATTTTTATGGAAGAACAGAATAGTCCTGTTTTAAGAAAGAAGAACAGAATTAGGGATAAACATAAATTTACTCTCATGTAATTATAGGAGATGTCTCCTCTTTAAAAAGAGGAGACATCATCATCAGAAGGGAGTTCAAGTTTGAAAACTACAGGAGAACATTGTATTTGACAGACTGGAGCTAGACTCCATTTGTAATGTATCATTCCTTTTGACAGATGAATAAAATCTTCTTTTGAGCGCTCCAATTTAATTCTTTCCCTGGGGAATCTTGTGAGAGGGAAAGGGCCCGCCTTTCTCACAAGATTCACCCTTCCGTCCCTGTAGTTTGTTTAATTTATTTATACTGTTTGCACTTCATTTAATTCTGTTTGCTGAAACACCAGTTATACAGTTCTGTAGTTCATTGAATACTCTGTTTCCTTAACGCTGCATGTGGTTAATACATTCATTCTTAAAAGGTTGAGAAATCTATTTCTGTTCATTAATGGAATGTATGATGCTGGGAAGCAGGTGCTGAAGGTTCCTGTATAAAGGAATAGGGTCCTGCTCCCCTTAATTGCCTTTCTTTTCCTGCAGTGTGATTAGAAACAGGAGACAGGTGCTGGAGCTTCCTGTTCATGGGAATAGGGTCCTGCTCTCTTGAGTGATCTTTTCTACAGAGTGATTAGTGTCAGGCAGCAGGTGCTGAAGTTCCTAATTAAGGAATAGGGTCATGTTCCTGTTATGGTTGATTGGTTTCCTTTTCTGCAGATTGATTTCCATTTAATTGGACTCTAAACTGCAACATAGGAATTATTTCTGCTATAACCTAAATGACTTCAGCTTTGACTAAATGAAGAGTGAATAATTAGATTTGTATTTATGGTAATTGTGTTGGCTTTCACTACAACATTGTTTTCTTTTGAATTGAGCATATCCGATGCGTGATTGTCTTGGAATAAACGAGACTTCCTCGGGTTGACAATTTATGTGGAGCTTGAATTGTGAAACAATTAAAGCGACCAACATTTTGGCGCCGTTGCCGGGGAAGGCAATTATAGATTTCAAAAGCATTAATCTTTTCTTTTTAAATGTGCAGATTGTATGAGAGGACGTGCAGATTTTATGAGAGGACGCGGAAACCAGAAGAAAACTAACCCCACAGGTGGAAAAGGCAAAGGAAGGGGAGGAAGAAAGACTTTTATTGACGAGATTGTATCAAAGGCTGAATCATCACAAAGATTAAGTTCTCGGAGACCAAAACTTCAGCACTCCCCTCAATCAGATTACAAAATAGAGGAAGTTGAGGGTCCTGAAAATATAGAAGAGCCAGTGACTGAAGAACCAACAGTCAGTGCTGGAGAGTCAGGAGGAAGTATTAGTAAATCAGCAGAGCACGTTGAGGAAATAATAGAGAGTGTTGGACGACCAGTGGAAAACATTGAAGAGCCAGTAGAAGACCTTGACGATCGAGCAAGTGCAGTAGGAGAGCCAACAATGGAAGGAAACAATGACGATTTCTTTGGTGGAGGACGTGTAGAACCCGAAGGAGAAGGAAGGGATGAAAATTCCCTCTCCACCTTGGGATTTCCTATCAGTGATCTCCCTGCAGGGACAACTCCTATGAAAAACATTCCATTGTCTGCTTTACCTAACTTTCATGGTTTATCCTCTGAAGATCCGGATGAATTTCTTTTTGAATTTGATATATTATGCAGAAGTTATGATTACGTTACTAATGCTCAAAAGTTGAAACTGTTTCCAGCGACCTTAAAAGGAAATGCTCTAAGATGGTTCATGAGCCTTGGGAGTCAGGTAATCACAACTTGGGAGCAGATGAAACAAAAATTTCTGCTTAAATATCAAGACTACTTTCGGACGAGAGAAAAGAAGGATGAACTATTCAATATGGCACAAAAGCCAGACAAGAATCTGGAGGACTATGTAGAAAGGCTGCAGTACAATATTCAGATATCTGATCATCCGAATATAAGTAAGGAAATTCGCAAAACAATATTACTTAGAGGTTTAAGGGATGATTGTTTAGATATGTTAAACATGCTTGGCAAAGGAGATATATCTAAGGAATCATATGATGAGATTGTTGAACTTTCTAAGAGGTGTTCAAGAGGAGCTACAAGGAACAGAGTAAGTAATAGAGATTCCACCTATTCAAGAGTGCAGAAATCAGCTAGTGGAGGAGCAACAAGAGCTGAAATAGGTAATTTACTTGAAGAATTTAAAACTGAGATGTTAAGTTCTTTTGCTTCACAAATTGACACTTTGCAGGTTAAGAAGAAGCAGGCTGAAGCAGAAGCAACTCTGGCTGTCTTTTGCCCAAAGTGCAGAGACAAACATCCACTAAGGGAATGCCCAATGGACAAAATAACAATTTGCACTCTTTGTGAGAAAGACCATGAAGCAAAACAATGTCCATCTCTACCAGGAATAAAGGCAGCATTGCAGCCAACGGAAGAAGAAGCTGAAGCAGTTTACCTGCTAACTCAAAGAAGACAATGGAAACCAAAAGGACAAGGTATGAACTCTAGTATGCCATTTAATCGTTGGAATAATTATTCTGCTTTCGGTCAAACAAATTACCCTCCCTTTAATCAAATGAATTTCCCACCCATGCAGCAATACCCACCCTTTAATCAAATGAATTTCCCACCCATGAAGCAATCAAACCCTCCCTTTGTTGATCCTTCAATGTGGACTCCTTGGCCCCCACAACAGCCATCTTCTTTTAATCCTTGGAATTCAAATTGGAGAAGCCAACAACTCCCGTATCCAAATCAATTTCCTCAATTCCAAAAACCACTCCCTCTGCCATCAAATGCTCCGCCAAATAACCAAATGAGACCCCAGCTACCTGTGCAACCAAATCCTAACCCCAATAATAAAGTTGTGCAAGTCATTGATATTCAGAATCAGTCTATATTTCCTACTATGCAATGTAATGATATTCATTTAGGATCTGGGAAAATAGTAGAGCCTATTATTGATGACATAACCTCTTCTGATTCTGATAAAGATGAAACTGAGAAACATAAGAAAGCACAACCACCTTTTAACAAAAATGTTGAAATAACAGAACCACCATTCCCCGAGCGTTTGGTTTTAACTAGAACGCCTGAAACACCTACTTTTAATCTTTTAGGGGAATTGCAAAATTTGTATGTTAAAATTCCACTTTTACAAGCATTAAGAGATGTACCAATTTATGCCAGAACAATAAGGGATATTTGTGTAAAGAAACCTGGTAGGAAAACTAAAGATCCCCTTACAGTACATGTCATGGGTGACTTGTCTACATTAATGTCAGGAAAAGCCCCTCCTGTGAAGTATGGTGATCCTGGCCATCCTACTGTGACAGTTCAGATTGATAAAACAATGATTCCCCAAGTTCTGGTAGATTTAGGTGCTGCAATAAACATAATGACCCTTGAAACTTCACAATTATTACAGCTGAATAACACAATCAGAGATACACCCACCATTTTAGAGTTGGCTGATCGTTCTACAATTAAACCTGAAGCAGTTGTTGAGGATCTACTTATCTCTGTTGAATCCTGGAAATACCCAGCTGATTTTGTTGTATTGCAGACTAAAACAAAGCTGGGGGGACATCCCTTAATTCTAGGAAGGTCGTGGCTGGCCACAGCTGATGCTTTTATCAGTTGCAGATCCGGTTCAATGACAATTTCTAATGGTTATGAAACAAAACAGCTTACTCTTTATCCTCATGCTACACCAATAATTAATAATGAAGATTCTATATGGATGGATTATGATGATAATGATGTTCAGCCTATTCTAACTATTGGACAAGCTTTAACTCTTAAAGACAATACAGAGGATGAGATAATTAATAATTTTATTTGTGAACCTTCTTCTGTAAGTGCTGGAACACATAATCAATTAACTGCAATTTTTGAAACTGATACACAAGAAAAGATTGAATCTGAAGATTCATCTCAGACATTAACCACCATCTCATCTAAAAGCATAACAATTGAAATTGAACCTGGAAAGACATTAAACATAAATCCTGATCTAACAGATGCTGAAACACAGCAATTAATGAAGTTATTGTATGAATATAAGGAAGCATTTGCATGGGATTACACGGATATGAAAGGTATTTCTTCTGAATTATGTACTCATCGAATTTATATTAAAGAGGGATGCCGGCCTGTTTGTCAACCCCAAAGACGAATGAATCCTAATTTACGAGAAATTGTTAAAGAAGAACTTCAGAAATTACTTAATGCAGGATTTATATACCCTATATCTGACAGTGAATGGGTTTCCCCATTGGTAATTGTACCTAAGAAAAACGGGAAATGGAGAGTATGTGTTGACCACAGAGCCTTGAATAAAGCTACCCAAAAGGATCACTTTCCTTTACCCTTCATTGATCAGGTGTTGGATAGTCTGGCAGGGAAGAAATTCTTTTCTTTTTTAGATGGATTTAGTGGGTATAATCAGATTAGAATTGCACCACAAGACCAAGACAAGACCACTTTCACCAGCCCTTGGGGAACTTTTGCTTATAGAGTTCTTCCATTTGGGCTATGTAATGCACCAGCAACTTTTCAAAGAGCTGTTATAGGAATTTTTTCTGATATGTTGAATGAATCTATGGAAATATTTATGGATGATTTTACTCCTTATGGTGTGTCTTTTGAAGATGCATTACAAAACCTTGAGAAAGTACTTAAACGATGTATACAAGCTCCACCTCTCCCTAAGTACTGAAAAATGCCATATGATGATGAGTGAAGGAGTGGTGCTTGGACATTTTAGTTCATCTCAAGGTATTCAGGTAGATCCATCTAAAATATTGGTCATTCAGAATCTTTCTGTTCCTAAAACACAAACTGATGTGAGAAGTTTTCTAGGACATGCTGGATACTACAGAAGATTTATTAAAGATTTTTCTAAGATAGCTTCTCCATTGTTTGTGTTGCTTATGAAAAATGTTGAATTTAAGTGGACTAATTCTTGTCAGAAAGCCTTTGTAGAACTCAAGCATCAGTTATCTACTGCTCCTATTTTGAGGGGACCTGATTGGGCCCTCCCTTTTCATATATCTTCTGATGCTTCAGACACTGCAATTGGAGCTGTCTTGGGACAAGAGGAGAATCATCTTCCTTATGCTATATATTTTATCAGTAAGAATATGACCCCTGCTGAGCTTAATTATACAGTTACCGAAAAGGAGTTTCTTGCAGTAATTTATGCCATTAATAAATTTCGACACTATATCACTGGTTATTCTACTTTTGTGCACACTGACCACTCAGCTATCAAGTATTTAATGAAAAAATATGTTACAAATGCTAGAGTTACAAAATGGCTATTATTACTGCAGGAATTTGATATCACAATTGTAGATCGGCCTGGTAAAGAAAATGTGGTGGCTGATCTCCTTTCACGGTTAAAAACTGACAATGATATTCCGGTAGATGATTCTTTTCCTGATGAATATTTGTTTGCAGTTTCTGCTCACTCTCCATGGTATGCAGATATTGCTAATTATTTGGTTGCAGGAAAATTACCATCACACCTGTCATATAGAGAAAAGAGAAGAATTGTTCAACAAAGTGCCAGGTATAGCTGGATAAGTGGGTGTCTTTTCTACACTGGGCTTGATCAGGAAATCCGAAGATGCATTAGAGAAGATGAAGTGTATGACATATTGAAAGCTTGTCATGATGGCCCTTGTGGAGGGCATTTTGCTGATAAGAGAACAGCACACAAAATTATGAGGATGGGTTACTATTGGCCCTCATTATTCAAGGATGCAAAGAAATATGTAAGGGCTTGTGACAGCTGCCAGAGAATGGGTCAACCCAATCATAGAGACCAAATGCCATTAAAACCCCAGGTAGTTTCTGAACCATTTGAAAGATGGGCCTTGGATTTCATAGGACCCATTAATCCTCCATCCAATCAAAGAACTTATATATTAGTCTCTACAGACTATATGACTAAATGGGTGGAGGCCAAAGCACTTATTAGAGCTAATGAAGAGGTTGTCCTAGCTTTCTTATTTGAAGAAATCTTCACTAGATTTGGAATTCCTAGAGAGCTAGTTACAGATGGAGGACCTCCATTCAATTCTCATGGTTTTAAGTCTACCCTTCAGAAATATCATATTCAACATAGAATGACTACACCATACCACCCCCAGGCCAATGGGCAAGTGGAAAGTACAAATAAAGTGTTAGAAGCCATTCTAACTAAAACAGTGAAGGACAACCGGAAGGATTGGTCTCAAAGGCTCCCTGAAGCATTATGGGCTTACAGAACTACTTGGAGAAACACTACAGGTTTCTCTCCCTATGAATTGGTTTATGGTAAAAATGTTGTTTTTCCTGTGGAATTTGAAATCAAAACTCTAAGAACTGCTTTAGCTGTTAATCTTGATTTGACTGATGTGCAGACAGCTAGGTTGCAGCAGTTTCTTGAGTTGGATGAAAAGAGATTAGATGCCATTCACCAAACAACCATGATTCAACAACAGAGAATGAAGTGGCATGAAAAAATTATCAAACACAAGCAGTTCCAAAAAGGTAATTGGGCCTTGTTGTATGACTCTCGGTTTGAAAATTTTCAGGGTAAGCTACGTACACGCTGGCTTGGACCATATGAGGTAGATGCTGTTTTTCCTAATGGAACGGTAAGACTTTTAACAATTGATGATTCTAAAACACCTCTACGAGTCAATGGTCATAGGCTCCGTCTATACCAGCGCCCTGTTTCTAAAGAGGATTTCAAGACTGCTTGCATGACTGATATTCATTATCTTTTTCTAGAGGAGTCTTCTGCTCCTCACAGTATTTAATTTTCTGCACTGTTTTTTTTTAGTATTAGATTAGATTAGATTTAAGACTAATAATCCCTGTCAAAGGTTGGCATATTACAATTCAATTTTGCAGATTCTGGAAAAGCTCATTAAGGAGGACAGATCCATCATGAGAAGATCTGAAGCTTCAATCACAGAAGCATGTTCCCCTCATTTCAACCCATTTCCTAGCAATATCCCTTCACCCCATTTCTACATTATTACCCTTTTTCCCATTTTTCCCACTTCTACCATTCCTGAAATACCATCCTTCAGCTAGTATTTCCTATCCCTTACTGCTGGAATTATCCCTTATCAAACACTTCCCCCACTTGTTTCAAACCCAAGTCATTTATCCCATTTTCCTGATTTTTCCCGTTGCTGAAACACCAGTTTCAGCAACGCGTCATTCATTTTTCCGTTGCTGAAACACCAGTTTCAGCAACCTGTCATTTATCATTTCATCATTAAAACATCATTTCTTCCCGCTGCTTTACAAACTTTTTAGTTCTCCACTTCTACGCTTCAGATCCCTTGGGTGAAAGTTATTTAGTGTTGAGCAGATCCTGTTACACTCCTGTTTTAAATTTCATAGAAATCTACAGATTCTTCCATTTATATTAAGCCACTATGAAGCACATTACACTTCGAATTATTAAACCAAAGGTAAAATTGTAAGGTATGTGGTTTTAATGTAATGCAGTTAAATTATATATTAAAGAGAGGATCTTGCTCATAATGGTTGCAATCTCCACACGCCCAATCATCATTGCACCATACGTAGGGGGGGAATTTCGAAAACTGAATAATCATTTCACATTAACCAATCCTCCATCATTCTTCATATCCACTTCGGCCGTCATTGAGACTCCGCATCCTCTGTTGCAACAATTAGCTTGACCAGAGCCCGTGTTTCTGTCTTCTGTGCCTCTGCATATAACTCAAGCTAGCAGCCATGGGAGGGTCGGCTATCAGACACAAGCCCGGTTCGATGAATCTTATTCAAATGTTCCCAGAAGCCTATCAAATTTTCCAACAAGCAGGATGGACAGCATACTTTGAACGGTTAGGAGAATTTGATCAGGAGCAGGTTTTAGAGTTTGCACAAAATCTTCAGGGAAATTTCTCAGTGGTTCAAGGCGTCCGCATTTCAGTTACAGAGGAGGACATAGTTCAAGTTTCAGGTCTGTCGGCTATTGGTACTCGCTGGTTCAGTAGGAGGCAAGTGATTTTAAATGCACAACAAGATTTCCTTCGTCCAGATGAACCAGTTGAACTTAAGGGCCGCGGAGTAAGTCTGCATTCGCTTCCTCGACCATGGCCGATAGTAGCAGAATTCATCAAACACTACTTGACATGTGAAGGGCGTTACCAGGTATTCTACCAAGCACGATGATACAGGGAGACCAACCGTAGCTGCTCCACAAGAACCAGCCACGGCTGTACATCAGCAGACAATCCCAGTAGAATCAACCAACATACAGGGTTCATATACTGTGGCATCTTTATTGGAAGAAAATCAGTTTTTGAAGTGTGAGTTGGAAGCCTCTAAGAATGAACTAATCATGGCACGAGAAGCTTTCGATAGAGAACTGAATCTCTATCTGCTAGCACACACAACATCATCACAAAATAGGGAGCCATGCAGGGAATACATGTGCCATGAGTGTGGCAATATTTACCAGCAGGCAGGCTACAAATTAGTCAAAATTCAAATATCTGAGGCATCTACATCAGTTGTAATAAAAGAAGAATGCCCTACTGCTCCACAAGAACCAGTAGGGCTCCTAAAAAGTGTAGAAAAAGAAACTAAACCTCAGATATCTTGTCCTGAGCTAATTAGTGCAGCCACTCGGACAGAAACACAACCACAGGTATCTTGCCCTGAGTTAGTCAATGCAACAACTCAAACAATGTCCCAACCCAGCACTTCTAATGATAGCACACAGACCCTACCATGGAATCAATTGGAACTGATGAACAAATGGAAGAAACAATATGCTGAAGAACAAGATACAATACTACAGCAGCATAAGTTAGCATGGAAGAACCACATGTATGCCAACTGGGATAGTTGGGAACAGATGTTGCAACAGCTCAGGGACTCCAAAAAGGAAGTCAAGGAATCTAAGGAAAAGATGGCCTTGATGTTTTCATTAGTGCAGAAGTTGATGGCTACCCGCAAACCCTCTGTAAATTACTCTCTCTTCCTTTCTAAACGATTAGTTTATTTTCAATTAAAAGCAATAAAGGATGGCAGACCGCATCAATTACTTACTTCAGAACAATTTGTTGAGACTTTTACTGAGGCCTCTGAAAGTGACCAACATTTGATGTGCGAACTTTACCTTCATAATGAGGCCATTCCCGACAATAGAAGATTCAATCTCATTCCAATTGCAGGTGATATACAAATAAGGGCATTTGTTTCATTTTTGGCCAATCAGCTCACTTGGAAAACTGCGTTTATTGCAAGCAGTCATAATGAGGAGAATAGGCTCCTTTGGATTAGACCAGAACCTTTAAGTCCAGCCATGTTTATAGCACAATATCACAAATTCTTACAGAAGCCAGGAATGCATAGGTACATGCAACAACTACAGGCTGCAACACTTTTGAAGTGTCAACAGCAAATCAGAGTAAAGGAGGCTGCTACATTGAAGGCCAATACTATGTTTTGGCAGCAGTCATGTAAAGAAAGACAAGATTATCACCCTTTTAACCCTGATAATCTCCAAGCTGCACTTTCCAGGGTACCTACTTATATCAAATGCATTCGACATTGTGGAGTAAACTGGATTGGTTATCATTTTCATTTTCCAATTCTATGGCTGCGTTCAGAGAAATATCATTGTCACTACCAATTGGCTGGCAGAGATGAAGCTTCAGCATGGCAGCAATTGCAGAACAATAAAGGATTTCGAGCTCCTACAGATGCCACCTTCTCTAGCTACTGCTTGAGTAATTTGCATGCACAGTATCAGTACTCAGACTCAGACTCAGACTAGGGGTTGCCTGAGGACATGCAACATTTTCAGCTGGGGGGGATGTTAGGACTCCACTATGTAGCATTTTTACTATATACTTTGACATCATCTTATCCTTTTAACTATGATTCCATTATCATTTTCATTTACTTTATCCCAAGGTACATAAAATCCTCTTCTTTATTATATGTTTAATCTGTTTACATATAATTCTATAATACTCTTATATTTTGTCATTAATCGAAGTGGATTGTTGCTAACATAAGTCTAAAATATCGCAGATAAGTATATGATGTGCTGGAACAATCGGCCGTTGCTGAAACAGTCAAACTCCGTTGCTGAAACAATTGACCCTGTTGCTGAAACAGCTGAAACAGCCAACAAGCACGTAAATTCCGTCACTCGTAATTTGCGATTCTGGAAGAGTATTTTGCGGAACAGTGGCAACAACATGAAGACATGGTTACACGGATTATTCTGAAAATAGCATTCTTGTTGTATCTGTTGTAACAATAGATTTTTATGGAAGAACAGAATAGTCCTGTTTTAAGAAAGAAGAACAGAGTTAGGGATAAACATAGATTTACTCTCATGTAATTGTAGGAGATGTCTCCTCTTTAAAAAGAGGAGACATCATCATCAGAAGGGAGTTCAAGTTTGAAAAATACAGGAGAACATTGTATTTGACAGACTGGAGCTAGACTCCATTTGTAATGTATCATTCCTTTTGACAGATGAATAAAATCTTCTTTTGAGCGCTCCAATTTAATTCTTTCCCTGGGGAATCTTGTGAGAGGGAAAGGGCCCGCCTTTCTCACAAGATTCACCCTTCCGTCCCTGTAGTTTGTTTAATTTCTTTATACTGTTTGCACTTCATTTAATTCTTTTTGCTGAAACACCAGTTATACAGTTCTGTAGTTCATTGAATACTCTGTTTCCTTAACGCTCCATGTGTTTAATACATTCATTCTTAAAAGGTTGAGAAATCTATTTCTGTTCATTAATGGAATGTATGATGCTGGGAAGCAGGTGCTGAAGGTTCCTGTATAAAGGAATAGGGTCCTGCTCCCCTTAATTGCCTTTCTTTTCCTGCAGTGTGATTAGAAACAGGAGACAGGTGCTGGAGCTTCCTGTTCATGGGAATAGGGTCCTGCTCTCTTGAGTGATCTTTTCTACAGAGTGATTAGTGTCAGGCAGCATGTGCTGAAGTTCCTAATTAAGGAATAGGGTCCTGTTCCTGTTATGGTTGATTGGTTTCCTTTTCTGCAGATTGATTTCCCTTTAATTGGACTCTAAACTGCAACATATGAATTATTTCTGCTATAACGTAAATGACTTCAGCTTTGACTAAATGAAGAGTGAATGATTAGATTTGTATTAATGGTAATTGTGTGGCTTTTTACTACAACATTGTTTTTGCTTTTGAATTTGAGCATATCCAGTGCGTGATTGTCTTTGGAATAAACAGACTTCCTCGGGTTGACAATTTATGTGGAGCTTGAATTGTGAAACAATTAAAGCGACCAACACTTACCAGGCTTATTTATAAATTGTATCTCTTTCTCTTAAAAATTAGTTTGAACTAGCATATTTTTCATTCAAAATGAAATATTTTATATACAAAGCTCTACGAATGTTGGTATTCCATGCAGGAGTTAGAATTGTTGGGTATGTGTTATATTCTTTCCACGATTGGCCCCACGCGCTGTATGTTGCATCGGGCGTAGCTGGGGGGTCACGAGGGGCGAAACAGTCCCCACCGTTGGGGTCCGGGGCAGCGCCCCGGCCAAAATTTGTTTTTTGTGCGGATCCACTCATAGGCGGATCCGCCCATGGTTTTGTGCATGGTTTTGCACATGGTTTTTGGGTTCGATGGTTTTCGGCCCCTGGTATTTTTGTAGATCCGGTCAAGGGAACTACGGTTATGTTCTAATCCAGGGTTAATGGATTGGGGTTTATGTATGCTCCGGCATGTATATATATGTGTTGTAACACTAAAAGGAATATAATGAAAATCAAGCTGGTCGTCCCGATTTGGGATCCAGGGGAAAATCTCTGTGTTTATCTGTTTTATGTTTTATGCTCTTGCTATTGTTTATTTTCTGTTATAAGAATAGTGTGTAGATATTTATGTTCAGGGTTAAAACCTACAAGAATTGAAGAGTTATCACTTTGTATTCTAGGGGTTTTCACAATTTTCCTCTTCCTTTCCAAATTTGTGACTCAAGTCATGTCAAATACTGCACAAATTGCTTACAAAACTGAAGAAGTGTAGTCCAACAACAATGATTGAATAAGATAAAAAAAAAATATTTATTTGTTTATTTTTCATATTTTTACTAGCTACATTTTTAATGACATCAAACGTTCTTCTGAAATGTCTTTAGCATCTGCAACATGGTTATTCTTGGATATGATGGCTTGGACTTTATGGATTTTGAATTTCATAGATAATATAAATTTAACATTATTAACATACAATAATCAACATTTTAACATCACATCACCTTAATTAGCCTTTAGGCTTCATGGAATTAGCCTTGAGTCTTCAGGTAATCATCCTTGCTTCCTCATGTAATCAACATAACCATTGTAATCATCCTTCATGTTTCCTCATGTAATTAGCATTGTGTCAGTTTGTCATCACCCTTAAGTACTCAATTGACATCAACATAGCCATTTTACATCAATTCCAAAGTTACAGACTTGACATTACCAAAGTTCTCTCCCTTTGGCATTGATGGAAACACTTTGATTCTCCTCTTTTTGTTCTTCCTCCTTATGTCTCCTTACTTTCTTGATAAATTATCCTGTTCTCTGCTTACCTCCCCCTTTGACATTAATGGAATGAGTTCTCATTTTTGCTTACCTCCCCTTCATCTTCAGCAAGGGTTTTATACATAGTTTGAAACAAAAGGTGCAAAAATATTCCATAATTCTTTTGGCATAGAATGTAAATTAATAATAATCCATGAGCTTCTTATACAGTGCATCAAGGGATTACTTTTTCTCAAACCTCTCAAAGATAATTTTAAAACAGGCTCTTAAACTAGAGGTGATAGAGGAAATACCATACTAATTTCCATAATGGATGGAAAATGTATTGGCAAATGGCTCCCACTATGTGGAGTTTATAGACCAACCATAAGGATAGAAGCAACCTTTTTTTGAAATATGAAAAGCAAAAAATAAGTTGTCTATTATATTTCTCCACATAATTACTTATTGAATTCTTAGTGTGCAATGAAGACATATAGTCTTTATTAGATTGATGATTCCTCTAGCATACATGAGTTCATTATAGTTTGCAAATAATAATAATTTTTTTGTTTTGTGTGGAAGAGACAAACACAATTCACAAAGTTTTGCTATATTGATCTTGAGATTGAGTTGAAGTATACCATTCCAAACACTATTACCATTTCATAATGATATAAGGATGATTGGATTCCCCGATCTTAAGAATTTTTACTTTCAAATCATTTATTCAATATAAATAATTGTTCCATCAATAAAAAGTCTGAGAAAAAGATCACGCTCTTGTGGTATATATAGTCTAAGAATAAGATCACGCCGTTGTAGTATATATAGTCTGAGAACAAGATCACTCTCTTGTGGTATATATTTTTTTTATCTTATCTTTTACATTCAATGATTTTGATTGATAAAGCATTCCTTATGAAATTTCACCAACATCATTGGTTATGGGTCTATGTATAGAAAGGTCACTTAGAGTTTCCAAAACCAATTTGATACTAGACCATAAAATATTATTATCAACACTAAAAAAACTATTTGGATAACATGGGCATTCATCTAATCCTTTGCAAAACTATGAACCTAAGCATTTATCTTTTGGAATAGTCATTGTCAAACTATTAATTAAATAATTGTATGAACAAAATTAATTCATTTCGTACTATGATCATGGCTTGTTCTAGATTTATTAACATCATTGTTAAATTTTATCCCTTGTAGGGAATCCTTGTTGGTTTTAGCACAGTGAATTTTCTCTACCCCCTGATGCACTATCATTTTATTCAATGAATCAACTTTTTTCTGATAACATCAAATTCTCTTCCCTTTGCGCACTATCATAACCATTAAAACTTAAAATTCACTCTATCCTTTGCATATCAAGTTTGTACTATCACTTTTAATATATATTCTGTCATTTTTTGGAATGAATTATGGAGTACTCAACTTGTTACATATTTCATGGTCAAAGTTAATAATTTTTGGTTCAATTCATCTACTTTGGTTCCTTAACGTATCCCTTGTCATTTTTAATTGGTGCCTTACACATCAATTTTTTTTCACTATGTTCATAGGGAGATCCACTTGATTCTATGTCCCTGTAATTGTTACAAATTCTCTAGAAAATCATTTGATCAATAAAGTATTTCGCCTTTGTCACCTACCATGACCTATGTCCATCTAGCACGTATGACACTTGGCATTCCTTTTTCCATATCACATATTTATTACATGGCATTCCTTTGTCCATTTGTTGCATTACATTTTGGATGCTATGTATTGCGACAAATGCTACTCCATTGAGTTCCCACTCCATAAACTTAGATAATTAAATATTTTTCCTTCAGATCATTAATATTTTTTTTATCCATTTTATGCAATTGTTTGAGGTTAATCATGTTGTTTGTTATCTCTAAGATATAAGGTTGTATATTTTGTTCTATCCCCCCCTGCGATGATGGCTCTCTGTTGTTTGTAGCTTATAAAAAGTGGACGATTTTTTAGTATAATTCTACACTGGTCCCTTATTTCCATCAGATGTTTTTTTTTGTCTGTTTTTTTTTTTTCCACGGATGCATCAGTATGTATTTTCATATGTCTTTTAGTATGTCTACGTTTATGTCTTAAAGTATGATCTTTGCATTGTACTTATGAATATGGTATCTACATTGCACTTCATCTTGGATGGCCTCTATCTATAGCGTTGGTCTATATGTTACATTTCATCTTAGTGTGGTTTATATCTCCACCATTGGTCTCTATGTTTCATTTCATCAGACTATAGTCTTTATCTCTAGTGTTAGTCTCTTCATTGCATTTCATTTGATTGTGGTATCTATATTCAATGTTGGTCTCTATGTTTCATTTAATTTATGTATGGTCTCTATCTTCATAGTTGAATCCATATCTCTCTACTAGATAGTACTATTAATGCTTGTGTTTGTTCATTTACAACTTTTCGAAGTGTCGATGTTCCCTCAATTTTTTGCATAAACTATTCTAGACTTATCTTTGAGACCAGTACAAAGAAAAGGTCATGATTAGAGGTTATGTTGTCATCCTTACAAGGCTATGGATTTTAATTTGACTGAAACTTCTTTCAAATAAAAATAGATTAACACTCTAAGTCTTCTCTGTAATTGAACGTATTCACAATCAAAGCATATTGTTGAGGAAGTCATAACTTTTGCACTACAGAAGGCTCATTCTTATGCTTTTGGAATCAAGGTCCTTTTCAATTCTATTACAAAGGAACTTCAAAATTTTATATAACCATCACTTGTATACATGTGTAGTTTAAAGAAGTAATTTTCTATCTAAAATAAGTAGATATGAGCATAGTAATAAAAATATTTGAAGCTATGGTGATTGGCTTGAGGCATTTTGAAGAAATTCTAATGATGGACAAATATATTTGAGATATATTCATAAATAAAAATCTTTGGCTATCAATGCCAATGTTTATTATTCTGAAGAATATTACTTGATATTTGCATAAGTTTACCATTTTTCTAATGATAGATCATACATACATTTATTACATAGGGTTTATGTATCAAATGTTGGCCCTTTGAATGTTGAACCAAATTAATGATTTTCTACATGACGAAAGTTAACCCGTCCTTTATAGATATTTACATGATAGTGGGGAGATTTTTGTGCTTTGGATTTTCAAGATGAATATATTGTGTAGAGAGTGAAATAGGATTTGAATTTGTAGCTTCATATCTTTCATTCTACTCTTCTTTTTTATGTTGCTCATATGAATGTAGACACTCCCCCTTATATTTTCCATCGTTTGCAAATTCTCTATAGTCCTTTGATGCTCCTCTTTGAATTAGAACTAATAAGAAGAGGGGGCATGGAATATCCCCAACTTGTGCCTTAAATATTTTAATGGTTCTCTTTCCAATGGCTTGGTAAAGATATCAATTAATTTCTCTTTACTTGATATGTATTCCAATTTCACTCTTTGATCATTCACCTAATCTCTAAGGAAATTAAACTTTATAGGAATGTGTTTGGTTTCAAAATGTAGCACAAGATTCTTTGAGATGCTTATTGAAATTGCATTATTGCACTTAATATTACCTTCATGTCCTCTAGAGCCCGCTTCATCCAAAGTAATTGTATGCCACAAGATGAAGCTATTATGTATTCAACTTCTGCTAAATATAGTGACACTAAGGTTTATTCTTTCTTAGCAAAGAAACCAATGATTCTTCGAAATAAAATGCACCACCACTGACACTTTTTTCTTCATCAATATAGTAAGCCCTATCAACATCTGTGTAGGATTTTAATGTAAATTGTTTTCTTTTGGATACTATTGTTGCTCCTAGAGACAACCTTGAGTTGCAAAAGACCAATGCCAGGACATCTTGAAATCATAGGTTATATGTAGAAAATTTTAAGGGTGCCTCTAACAGAATATGGATTAAGAGGATAATGATTGTGGTGGTTCATGAATGATGAAGACTTTCGAGTTTGATTCATGTGAATTACCCTATAATGCGAGAGGGCTTAGGAGGTTGTATGGCTCAGTGGCTTTTCAAATGGGCCAAGTATGAAACAGTGAGCATAGGCTTTCAAAATATGTAGAGGTGCTAAGAAGGAACAAAGGAGGAACCCACGAGAGACATTCTTAAAGGTCTTAAGAATCTGTCTCTCGTGAACTCAGAGAAAGCGGATCTAAGTGGAATGTGACCAACAATCGAGATTCGTGGAGCGTGAATTAAGGGGGCACAACAAGTTTAACACATGAGCGTCATTCATACATGAATTCATGAATAAAAATGCATACCAGCAGCAGCTACATTACACAAATCATCAAAGCAGTAGAACATTGAAATATGATTATACATAAATAGGAGATTACTGAAAAACAAGAGAATACAGATACATACTACTCATTACTCCATTTGGAATCCAAATAAACAATGTTTTATATCATATTATGTTCAAAAAAACTCTCCCAAATATGTGTCTCAGAGCATAAAGAACAGAATCATACAGAAGTACAACAAAAATTCTCCAAAATTCAGAACCTTTCTTTCAAATCTGAACTCTCTACATAGAGTTCTCCTTGAGGGTTTAGATCGAATAAACTTTCATGATCGACCGACATATGTGAAAATCAAAATATAATAACCAAATCGCAAAGCGTGCATTGAGAAATCACTCCTGTAATCAGAAAATCAAAATAGAATCAGGTGAAATCGATACTTCAACATCAACACATCATAATCAAATAGTAAAAGAAACAACATAGTTGGCCATGGAGTCAAAATCCTAGAATCTTCAAATGGGGCAGCAAGGAGTAGCCATGAACAGGTGGGAAATCTAGCTTCCATCACATGATTCCACCTTACGTCGAAAGCCTCCACTCCCTTATTCTCATGATTTCCATTAACCGTCACGAAACGGCCAATCGTGTTGTGCGTTCCTAGAGTTTTAGTGGTGAGTTCTTGTAGAAACTGAATATACCATAGTTACGCTTGTCTCGCTAAAATCCCATGTTGTGTTTGACTTGCAAAACTGGAGACTGGGTTTTGGAGGGGGGCCGAACTAGATCATGATTCTTTGGATGTGTGATAGGGAGCAAAGATGAGGGGAAGATGGTAGAGGTTTAGCAGTGATAGGACGTGTGGATAATAGATGGAAATGGCGGAAGTAATGGTGGAGTTAGTGGGAGTAATGGAGGTAACAACCCCTTTTCCTTTATAATTGAAGAGCTAAAATTGGGGCCTATGAAATTAATACATAACAGGATGGTTAACACTGAAAAGAGTGGGACAAAGGTCGTGGAAGGGCTTTGATGATGCGGAAAGGAGGTAGGGCCACCCACAAATCTAAATTGGGTATTCGAGAGTTTGTTATTATGAGAAACGGGGGTGAAGGTTGCAATTTGCGATTTGCAATATCGCAAATCACAAAGTCAAATATTATCGTAGGTCAAAATCATATAGAAAATCGCAATCGGGAGTCGGGGATCAGGACAAGTAACAAGAATGAAGCAATGCGAAGTGCGATGTGCGATGAGTGGAAGGTGACGTGGCATGATGGAGGTGGGGCTACTCGAAAATTGCAATCGCGGATTCGGGAGTTTGTTATTATGAGAAATGGGGTTAAAAGTTGTGATTTGCGATTTGTGATATCGCAAATCGCAAAGTAAAATATTATTGCAGATCAAACTCATATCGCAAATCACAATCGGGAGTCGGGGATCAAGATGGGTAACAAGAATGAAGCAATGCGAAGTGTGATGTGCGATGAGTGGAAGATGACATGGCATAACGGAGGTGGGGCTGCTCGCAAATCGTAATCGGGGATTCAAGAGTTTGTTATTATGAGAAACAGAGGTAAAGGTTGCCATTTGCGATTTGCAATATCACAAATTTCAAAGTCAAATATTATCGTAGGTCAAACTCATATCACAAATCGCAATCGAGAGTTGGGGATTAGGACAGGTAACAAGAATGAAACAATGAGAAGTGTAATGTGTGATGAGAGGAGAGGTGACGTGGTAGAGAGGGTAGGTCCCATTTACATCGCAATCGTGGAAATGGTGTAGGTGAAGTTAACAAAAGTGTAAATACAATGCATTTGGCGATGCGAAAAGGTAAGTGGTAAGTTCTCTTTCCTCTTTTCACTGCGGGTTGTCCACCTGACCTATGCTTGAATTTCTTGGTCTTCACTTTATCCGTTCCCACTCTTCATTTGCTTAAATCTCCATGTTTCCTTATTCGTTCATAAAAACCACAAGCCAAAATTGGCTCCATTTGGGAAAACGTACTCATTCGAGTGTGTCGAGAACTTGCAGAACACTTGCTTGTGTCCTTCTTGATATGCCCGGGATCATCATTAAAAAAAATTCAAGAAATTTTAATAAAAAAGAAGAAGAGGAATTCATGTGAAAATAACAAATGACATATATACAATTTGAGGATATGTACAATGGGTCATCGTAGCCCGCTATTAGTGTTGGAAGTAAGGCTTGAGAAACTGTCCATTGACAGGAATCTCCAGTATGTCTCCCTCCAAGTTTTCCAGTGCAAAGGTATTGTTGCCTTTGACCTCTACCACCCTGAATGGACCAAACCAAAGGGGGTCGAAATTCCCATGTTTCTCTTTGTCTAACCGCCTAAGATCCCATTGCAACACCATATCCCCTGCTTGGACTTCCTTGTCTTTAGCTCTTTGGTAAAATAAGCCTTTCATGTTTTCCTAGTACTCTGCTAGTGTAAGGCTTACATGTTCTCGTGTTTCATTTACTTTGACCAATTGGTTCTTTCTTCTGATAAGGTCATTTGGCTCTTCCTCGCTCTCTTGTAAGAATTGGGCCACTGGTAATGAAAGTTTAATAGGGAATACTGCCTCTCTATCATACACCAGTTCATAAGGGGACTTCCCTATGGATCTTTTAGTGGTGATGCGATTTTCCCAAAGGTAAAACTTAAGCTAGGAATCCCAGTTCGTTTGGTTTTCGTTGATGGTATTTTTCAAGATCCTCACTAGTGTCTTGTTAGATGACTCCGCCAGCTCATTCCTCTGTGGGTAATATGCAGTGGAGTTCCCCAGACTGATAATATAATGCTGAAAGAACTTCATGAACCTAGCTGACTTTAAAGCCTGTGCTTTATCCCTTATGATTTTAGCAGGGCATCTAAACGTGGCTATTATGTTTTCCTCCAATAACTTGATTACCATCAAATATATGGCATTCCTTGCAAGCATAGCCTCAACCCATTTAGTGAAGTAATTCGTGGCGGTGAGGATCCATCGATGTTGGTTGTTATAAGCAGGGTGAATCTCACCTATGAAGTCAATTCCCCATTGTTTGAATGAAGCTTCAACATGAATTTGGATCAATGGGAGAGGTGTGAACCTTTGAATGTCTGACACCTTTTGTAGGCCTAGACACGAGCATGTACGTCACCAAACAGCTTGGGCCAAAAGAAGCCTGCTCTCAAGATCTTGTGAGCAGTGGATTACCAGCTGTAATTTCACCACGTATTCCTTTGTGGAACTCTGTCATCACTTCGTCAACCTCTTTCCCTATTAAACATAGTAGTAAAATCCCAGTCGGGTCCCTCCAAATAGTCGCCCATTTTCCATAGTATACTTTTGAGATCTTAACCTTAAAGTGCGATACTTGGTCTTGTCATAGTTAGGGGGACACCTCAAGGTTAAAAGGTACTCCAATATATATTTATACCATAAGGATAGAAGTTACTTTACATGTGTATTTTTTGTGGAATATTCTATGCCCTCATGTACACCTGTATCCTCCTGTGCTTCTCCTCCTGTCATAGACAGATGTATCCCTAGAGCTTGACAGTTGGATTCAGGCAGAATTTTCGCCAGCCCTTGGCCTTTGATGAGTTTGGTAGGCTTTATCTCCATCTCATACTCCTGAATCCTAGCTATCCATTTGCCCCTTTTTCCTTCATTGTCGTCCTACACTATAATATCCTTCACTTCTATAGTGGGTACGTAAGATGTTATGATAGACTGTAATAGGTACACCTGAAATGCCTTAAGTGACTTGAGTAGAGCATATGCTTTATTGTACAGGATGTTATATTTTAGTTCAGCCTCTCAGAGGACTTGGCTGAAAAATGAAATAGGTTGCTCATGCCCTTCATCATTTTATTGTATCAACATCACAACTATTGTATGAGAGGAGGAGAAAGAAAAAATCGTGAATGGCTTTCCATAATCTGGACCCGCCAGCACTTGAGCTTCCACAAAGGCCTACTTGATCTTGTTGAAAGAATCCCTGGGTTAAGGAGTCCATTTCACTTCATTATTCTTCTTCAGCATTTTGGTGATGTTTTAGATGATCTCGACATAATTTGGTATGAACCTTCTGAGAAAAATTATTCTTTTGATGAATACTTTACTTCATTTTTGTTTCTTGGTAGGTAAATTTCGTTTATCACCTCCACCCTCTTTGGGTCAATATTTACCTCTTCTTTGGTTACTATATGCCCTAATAGCTTCCCTTCTTCCATGGAAAGCATGGATTTTTTGGGGTTAAGGGAAAAACCATACCTTCGACATTTGTCAAAGGTTTGTTGAAGATGCTCTATATGCTCAACATGACTCTTCGAGAAGACGGTGATGTCATATAGATAAATCACCAAAAAATTATCATGGTATCCTGTGAAAGCGATGTCCATTGCACGCTGGAATGTGGCGTCGACGTTGATCAGGCCGAAAGGAATTTGAGTGTACATGAAGGTTCCCCAAGCCGTACTAAACGCCATTTTCTTTTTGTCTTCAAGGAGCACCGCCACCTAGTTATATCCTGAGAAACTGTCCATCATGGACATGCGGGAGGATCCCACTACCTTTTGCAAGATGTGGTCTATCTATAAGAGGGGATAATTGTCGTTAAGTGAGGCTCTGTTCATATTTCGGAAGTCTGCAAAGCCTGATTTCGTCATTTTTATTCCTCACAGGAACTAGGTTTTCCACCCATTTCGAGTACCTGAGAGGTACAATGATATTTTCCTAGAACATCTTCTTTATTTCCTTTTTAATAGTCGGGAGAAGAAGAGTATTGATCTGCCTCATATTCTGTTTATGAGGCTTAACATCTTCTTTGAGGGGTATCTTATGTTGTATGACGTCAATATCAAAAGTCTTCAAGTCCTGGTATGACCAAGTGAAGACGTCTTTGTACGATCAAAAGAGCTTCAAGTATTATCCTTGGTATTCTTTAGGGACTCCTTTCGATAGTTTCACCACCTTCAAATCTTCCTCTATCTCAATATTCAAATCCCTGACTTGCTCATCGGGGGACGGTTTGTTGGGGTTCACTGGGATATCGTGTTTTATCAAATAGTCTCTCTAATGGCATAGGACCCCTGGGAATGATATTTCCCTTTAATTGCAAGACGTGGTGCCTGGGCAGTGTCTCCTCCCATCTTATTTTCGGCTCTTCACTGTTATCCTCAGTCACTGATTTTATTTCCAAATTCGAGAATTCACCCACCATCTACATAAAATGCTTGACTTGATCTTTGTCCTTGAAGACCTGCCAATGCTTCACGTTTTCTAGAATGGAGGGGAGATATCGCACTTCCACCTCGTATGTAAGCAACGGATTCTAAAGAGGGTGTAAATTGCTAGCAACCACAGCTAGTGAGTCAGTCATTCTGTTCTTATCCCTCGACATGAACTAAATGTTAAAAGCCGAGAATAATTTCTCAACCAAATCCCATACCTCGTTCTTGTAAGCTCTGAGCCACGGGTGCTTAGCTTGGCATTGGCTCTTGACTTGCCTCACTACAAGATCTGACTCTCCAAACACCTTGACATTCTGTATGTTCATGTTTTTCGATGCTTGTAATCCCAATAGTAGGGCTTCATACTCGGCCACGTTATTTGTGGCTTCAAATTCCATCTTGAAGGAGAGAGGCACTAAGCATTCTTCTAACGATATCAGGAGTGCCCCGGCTTTGTTTCCTTCTTGTGAATAAGCCACATCAAACTGCAAGGTCCAAATTATGTTCTCCACTCTGTCTATGGGATACCCTTTTCTTAGGGGATAGACCTTCGTTTCTTGCAGAAAATTTTTGTCCTGCTCAAGCATAAGACAGGAAAATTCACCATCCTTTCCATAAACAGAATAATTGGTCAAACCATCAACTTTGGTGACCATCTTTACAAACTTGGACTCATGGTATAATCTTGTTTCTTCCCCACAGAACACTAGGATAGTTGCGTAGATGAGGTCGAGTTTTATTGAGCCTCCAATATTGGAACCCCAAGATCTGAACAACAACATTCCAAACCGAGCTGGGATATTAGCTACAACAATATCCATTACCACACTTTTGGCTTGAATCTAGGCTAATTTAACTACGAGGTCTTTTATCATACCCAAGCACTTCACTCTTTTGGAGTCAAAAGAATACAAGTCTTTATAAGGCCTTGTAATCTACAATCCCAATTGTTCCATGACATACAAAGGAAATAGGTTATGTGAATCACCAAAATCCAACATGCAATTGTGCAATAGTAAGTCATGTATCACGAGAGTCACATAGAACGGGGGAGTGGTTGAGTCCTGCTCTTCTACATAAGGTACAAAAACCACCATGGGTCATTCTTCTTGCAGATTGAGGATGTCATGCACAGGGCTTAGACCATGGGGTTACATGAATTGGGACACTTGAGCTTTGTATGAAGGCTATTTTAGGAGCTTGATCAGGGGAACTAGGATCTTGAACTTCTCTAGTTCATTTTGGAGATTAAAGGGTATGGGCCCTTTTTCTGTAATGGATTCTTTGAACTGTTCTTTAGGAGGGTTGGGAAGTTTCAATGGTATAGATGAGGACTTCTCATTTTTGGGAGGATCAGCTTATTTCTTTGTGGAAGTGGATGCAGTGGACTTATGAGGGGTTTAATATTCTAATGGATTTTTCCATTTACTGGCAAGACTAGGAGGGGTTTTTTCTCTTGATATCGACTCTGCATTTTGTTCTTGCACTTGGGTTCTCTTCCTGGAGGACCTGAGGTCATATTTCATGTGGAGTTGAGCTTGCATAAAATCCATGAACTATCTGCAGTAACTGTCAATATCTTGATCCTCTGGAAGGACTTCCTTCTCCTCTTTCTCCCCTTGTAGAATAATTTCACCCTCCTCATCATCAGAATAAGAGAGGAATTGATTTTTGTTGGTTGTGTATGACTTCCTTAGCCTGTCCATCCACTTCTCCCTCCAAGTATAGAGGGGGTTGAATGTGGTCTTAATGTTCCTTCCTCTCCCGCTGCAATAGTTTCAGAGGGGGCTTCTGATATTGAGGATTAAACCCTCAGTTAGGAATCATTTGGTTAGGACGAGGAGGGGAATTTTTGGCCTCTAATTCAAGCTTAATAAACTTATTTTAAAGGCTCTTGATTAGCTTATTCATTTCTTCAATTAAATGCTCTTGTAATTCCCTTTCTTGATTTGAAGTAGAAGCCTCCTCCCTATTCTTTCTTTTGGCTTCATGTTCTGTCTTCCCCTTGAATTTACCAGTAGAAGAAAAGTTTGCTTCTACCTCCAATGCATTAGTCTAGATCTAATCTAGAGATGTGGATTTTCTTTCTCTTAGGGTGAACCCAAACTCCGGTTCAAAAGCTCCTGCAAAGACCACCTTAGTAGCAGCTTGGGGAGGCTTTATTTCAGTAGGAATATTATTATAGAGCTTATGGAACCTCTTTATTAATTTTGTTACATCATCATTGTGTCTCTTCTTTAGAGCATTGAACTCGGTGAGAACGTATCCATGGTCCCTCTTTCCTCCCCATTTAAATGTGAAGAAACTCTCCATTTCTTCCCAAATGTGGACTGTGTGATCGACGAGAGACTTGAACCACTTCCAGGCTTCTCCATCCAATAATTGGATGAAAAGCCTTAGCACCACATCTAAGTGCTATATGCTCACATTCTCAGCAAAGGTGCAGACATTTTCAATATTTCTCTACGTCGGAGTATTATCTTCCTTGGTGAACCGAGGTAGGAGCTTGAGATAACCTTGTGCCATGTCATTAAATCACTTAGGTAGAGCCAGTGGAGCATACTTGTTCAGGAGGAATCCAGGTATAGCCATGAGGGGCAGTGGTGGTAGGTTAAGAGGGTGAGTTGGCAGAGGTATAATAGGTATGTGGTGAGTAGAGGTTTGGGATTTTTTCTGTAGAAAGGTTTGGAGTGCTGCAACTTATTTAACTTCTTCGACCTTGGGAGTAGGGTGCAAGGGAGGTAGAAAAGTATCAACGGATTCAGATTTGTCTTTAATGACTTAAATGCCTAAAGCAGAGGCTTCTAGAGGATACTCAAGTACATGGGCTGTGGAGCCAGGGCCAGAGATATCATCTTTCTGAGATAAGGAAGGCAAATATTCTAGATAAAATGAGGGTAGTTCAACCTCTCTTGGCTACTTCTCCTTCCAAATTCTCTTAAATATGATCTTTTCAGGATCAGATACAGAAGGGGCTTTCAGCTGGGAAGTATCTGACCGGGTATGAGGCCTTGTGTATGCTAGGATTACAACTAATTTGAACTTTGATAATAGTGGATTCACCAAGTTGAGGGCTATGAAACTTGTTAGCTCCCTGTAATTTGTAATATTGGCAAGAACAAGTAGCAGGGAACCACATCAAACCACTTTGGAGTCCAAGACCTAGCCTTCCTGGCTCAGAGAGGGATCTCTTTGTATTTTTGATTAACTAATTTAGGTTTATGATTATATTTTCTAATTTTAGGCTAATTATGAAGATTGGGGTTGTTTGTTTTGATTGTTTTTTTGGTTGGATAGATAGAGCGTGGGAAGGATAATCCATTGGTCAAATGGAGTCATAAAAGGATTAAATTGTACATCAAAGTTTCAAGCGTTTTCACAGGGCAAGCTAACTATATCAAATGTATCATTGTGGCAAGATGAATATGATATGATAGCTAGTTCAGTAAAGCTAAAGATAAGTTAAGGATTCTTTAACTATACTTCAACATAAAAGAAGAGCAGATAGTCTCTGAATTCTGCATTCAAGTCCTTACAGGAAAACATTTAAGAAAATAGTTCAGTGGAGGTTAAGAGCAGTTAAGAATTGTTTAACTCAACTTCTTAAGAAATACCTCAAGATAACAGTTTCAGAGAAACTAAATAGAAATTAAGAACTCCTTAGCTAAACTTCAAAAGAAAACCTCAAGATAACAGCAAGGTGAAACGAAAGAGAAATTAAGAATTCTTTAGTTATACTTTGTAGAGGAAAACTTTGATATAACAGTAACAGACAAAATTAAGGTGTTCATGCAGCATATCTTAATCTGAAATTTATGTTTCTTCTATCAAGGATATTGATGTACAGTATGGAAAACAAAGGAGAAAAATTAACAAAAGAGGGATAGCATTACCATTAACATAGCTCAAGGATCATGTGAAAGTACTTATATTACTGATGTCCAGCTCAAAATAGTTACAGTTCTCCAATGCAACAATCTTTGCAACTCAGAGTATGAACGATGTCCAACCTAACAACCAACACTTATAATGCAGAATACATGCAGTATTTAACTGTCACTGAGGAGGTTTCCCTAATTTAGGGTGACAGATTTCCATTTACTACAGAGTAAATGAAGTTTTGACAATTGAGACCATGAAATACCTAAGCCAAAAATATCATTGACAAACCTACTGTAACAATAACTTTCAAATTAACTTTTGAGCTAACTTTAAAATATCTTTGACTAATTTCCTTCAAATTTAACTTTTACAATAACTTTTGAATTGATGCTAAAATATCTCTGACTGTAATATTAACTTTGGTAGCTTTCATTAAATGAAATTTAAACTGTATGTGGCCAATGTGATTGAGAAGAGGTTAATGCTGAATGATCTTGTCATTTGGATCTGTCTTCCTCATTGATTTGTTCTTTGATCTGTCGTTCAAACAATTAAAGTGTCCTTGTTTGTATAATCTTTTTCCTACCTCTGATGTTATTGTGAATTCTTTCTTTAACTTACTGTTTTATCTGCTTTCTTCTTAGCTTTGTCCTTTAACTGATTTTATCTTTAACTTGTCTTCATCTTTACCCTGTCCATTATGTTTCACTTCTTTTACCTTTCATTGTCATAGTAAAATCTCCTTTTACCTTACTCTATCATTTACATTGAATAAACATCGTTGTCTTTGCAGTAATTGTATGATCCTTAATAATCATGATCCATTGATACTTTTTTTTATTCTGCCACTCCTGATCCTCCGTATATTAGAGCCTTTAAATTGAAATCTAGAGAATCTGTATTAAACAATTCGTTGGATTTAAAACTGAAATTTTGTTTATCCCGTATGTTGGTACGCTATTCACCTGCAAAATTTAAAACAATTTGTTAATTTAATGGAGGTTTGCAAGGAGGCGAGCAATGGTAGCCTATCACATGGTGCAGGGTAAATAGGTTTGTCACACAAGCACAATGGGAAGGTGGTTTTACTATATGCAAGGAAGGTGGTTTCATGGTTTATCGTGCGATGCAAGAATGATTTGTGGTTTTGTTTGAGGCGACGTGATAAAACGAGAGAGCAACATGTGGAAGATGGGAGGGTTTAGAAACCACCCATTTCGCAACCCCTCAAAGGTTTTAACTATCGGGAAGTTGGGGATGTGATAATGATCGAGGGCCTTCGGATCTCATGGAGTAGATCGGATGGTGGTCGGGTGATGGGTCAATAGGTGGGGTTGGTTTCGAATAAAATAGTGGGTTTTTAAATATAAGTGGGGCTAGGGTAAATATTAACGCGAATTTTAATATTTAAGCGCGTACTAATGTGTACTGGGGCTCGGGATCATTTTTAAAGCGGAGGGTAAATGAAATGGAAAGTGGGGTGGGGGTTAAATATAATAAAAATTGGACTTTTAATGTAACAGGGTTGGGTGAAATAGACAAGGTCTATTTTAAAAGTGAGCCCCGATGGATTTATTTAAAAACAATATAAAAGTGGGTTTATATTGTTTTTTTTAAAGAAGGGAAATGAGTGAAGGGGAAGGATTTTAGCAATGGGAATGGGGTTTCAGGGATTTAAGAATGAGATTTCAGTGCATGAGAGTGTCATAAATAGGTGAAATGAAAGGTAATAGAGAGGGTAGATGAAAATAATGAAGGAAGTGAGATTTGGTTCTTCATCATACTCAATCAGAAGAATTTTCCTCTTTCAACTAAATCAAATGGTAGATGGAATTGTTTGAACTCTTTGCTTTTCCTTCAAAAAGTAGACTATCTAATTGCTAACCTTATAGCTTCCAAAGGCTCATATTAAAGTGATGAGTTCTTTTATTCTCTACCTAACTACTAATCTGCCAAAATTAAACAGTTTGGCCAGTTTTTTATTCACTAACTATCAACATGAAATTTAAAGCATGAGTGAATCAAGATTAGGTAGTGTGATTGTCATGAATTGTGGCATTTTGGACAAGCTGCACACAATATTATTTGCAAAAGTAAACTAAACTAAAGGTAGTGGCATTTATATGTGCAACATTTTCAGGATCTGTTATTATCTCTTTTGTGGGGTTTATTCTTTATCGTTTTCTTTCTTTTGGTCCTTTGATTTCTCTTTTAGGACATGCCTTATTTTAATTGTTTAATATGGAAAACCTTTGTAGAAAGAAAAGGTATGTTCCATATTACAAGCTTTAATAAATAGTCAAAAATTATGATCCCTATTATTATAGGAACCTAACAATGGCTCCAACTTGGGAGGGGGGCTCCTTTAGGAGGTGACAAGAACTTTGTAGATCAATAGCTTATTTTATTTGGCTGATTTCCACTCTATAATCCTGATTAGCAGCAAATTTTATGACTGTGACCTTCAAAAACTGAAATCCATGCTTACTGCAGACTGAAATCTACCCAACCTATGATTCAAATACTTCTCTTCCTTTTGGGGTGCATTTAGACTTGCAAACTTGGACATTATTTTCCTTTTGAACTTCTAACTTACCATCTATCCCTTATTTCCGCTATTGGTTCAGATTAGGCTTTTGAACCATTGACATTTTCCACCAACCTACTGATAAGCCAAGTTTAAACAGTTTGGAAAATCTTCATTTTCTAACTTATCATAAAACATTCAAAATTTGTACAATCATGTGTTAGACTGTATGATTGAAAAAGGTCTTATTTAAAAGGAGTGGAATTTTGATTTGCACACTTTCATAAACACACATCTTTTGGTATGGGACTTACCTTTTTTCTTTTCTACCTACCCTCTTTTCTTCTTTTTTGTTTCTTTTCTTTATTTATTTTTTGGATCAACTTCCTTTGAGATTTGTTTAGGCGATGTTATATACAATGAAGAAAATATAAACTCATATTTCTAACTGAAATAATGTTTCAGCATCCTGCCATTGACAAGACCTCCAAATAACTTTGTTCCATGTGTTTCTTGTAAGAAGAATGCATTATTACCCCTTGCAGAATGACTGATGAATGGAAATTTCCCTAAGTCATCAAACATCCAATGCTTGTCTTTTTCCTCTCTTCTTGAATCCCACTTCAGCACTTTGTTTCCAATGTTGAGATCATTTTCTTTGCTCCTTTTGTCAAAACATTTCTTTACATTTTCTTGTACCATCTGTGTTTTGTTGTATACTCCTTTTATGGTTTTCTGCAGCTGAATGTTTTGGTTTACTCTTCTCTGTATATCATTCTCTTTAGACTGTACCTCTTAAATGAGTTGCATTACTAGCACTCCCAAGGTTTTTGGGAAGACTGCATCCATTCCATAGACTAGATGATAGGGTGACATATCAATTGACATCTTATTTATTAGTCTGTCTGCCCATAGTGCATGTACCAACTTGTTGTGCCATGATTTTTGTTTTCTTCTAGAAACTTTTAATGATCTTCACCAAAATCTTATTTGAGGATTCAACCAACCCATTACCTTGAGGGTAATAAGTTGTAGAATTTCCCAAAGTAATGGGATATATGTGGTAGAAATCCACCATTTTCTTGGATCTAAAGGTAGCAACATTATTAGTAGTGATTTTCCTAGGACAACCAAATCTAGACATAATGTTGGTTTTAAGGAATTTAATAATTACCGAGTCAATGACAATCCTAGAAGGCATGGCTTCTATCCACTTGTAAAATAGTCAGTTGTAGTGAGGATCCATTTATGCTGGGTAGAGGAGAAAGGGTGGATTTCTCCAATAAAATCTAGACCCCATTGTTGAAAAGGAGCTTCAACAAAGATTGGCTATAATGGAAAAGGCAAAAACTTTCTTCTTCCCTCCAAAATTTGGTATTTATGACAAGTAACTATCATTTTACGAGTGTCTTGGAAGAGGGTAGGCCAATAGAAACCAACCCTAAGGATCTTATTAACAGTGGTGTTCCAATAGAGGTGGCCTGCACACTCCCCTTCATGAAATTCATGCATAATCATATCTGCATCTTCTTTAGGAAAACATTTAAGAAATACACCACCCGAATTTTTCCAATATAAAATTTTTTTCCAGAATGCAGAAATTTACAGCTTTTAACTTCAAGAATCTGGCCTTTGTTTTGGACAAACCAGGAGGAACATTTAAATTAAAAATAACATAAAATATATTTGTGTACCAGGGAGAATTCAGGAATTCTTCCTCAATAGGTGGAGTCACCAGATCCTCTTGTTCATCCAGTGAATGAATCATATTGATGTCTAGTGATTGAAAAATTGTTTCAGTGATTAGTTTAGCCAGTCCTTGTCCTTTAATTAATTTGGTGGGCTTGATTTCTAAATCATACTCCAAGATGACAGCAATCCATTTGCCTCTTTTTCCATCAGGATCTTCTGTTAAGATGTCTTTGACGACTGTATGGGTCACAAATGCAATGATGTGTGAATGCATAATGTAGACTCTGAAATATTTTAGTGCTTTGATTAAGGAAAAAGTATGCTTTTCCATGATATTATATTTCAGAGCGGCATCTCTTAAAGATTCGTTGAAGAATGCTATGGGTTTCTCCTGTCCTTTTGTATTTTTCTATATTAATACAGCAATAACTGTTTGTTCTGATGCAAAGGAAAATATAAAGAAGTCTTTGGTAGAGTCAGGGCTAATCAGAACTGATGCTTGGGTAAGCGCTTGCTTCGCTAATTCAAAATACTTCTTTGCTTCCTTGGTCCACTTGACTCTTGATTCTCTTTTGATCATGTCGGTGATGTTCCTCAGGAGTTCTGCAAGGTTTGGTATGAACCTTCTTAAAAAAAAATCCAATGAAAGATTGTAGCTCTTTGATATTTCTTGGGTGATTGATTTGTAATATTCCCTCAATCCTATTAGGGTCAATATTTATCCCTTCTTTAGATATGATGTGGCCTATAATTTTTCCTTCTTGGAGGCCAAATAAGGATTTCTTAAGATTTAAAGACAGACCATACTTTCTGCATTTCTCAAAGACCTTCCTAAAATGAGCTAGATGTTCTTCATCAGTTTTTGAATAGACTCTGATATCATCAAGATATATTACAATGAATAAACCTATTTCTTCTGAGAAATAAATATTCATTTCTCTTTGAAAAGTGGCTCCAGCATTCATTAATCCAAAAGCAATTTTTACATACATGAAGGTGCCCCAAGGAGTAGTGAAAGTTGTTTTGAGTTGATCATCTGGATGCACCAGCACCTGATTGTACCCTAAAAAACCATCAAGCAGAGAGATATTTTTGGAGCCTACTACTCTTTACAGTATGTGGTCCATCTTTGGTAAAGAGTAGTTGTCCTTCAAGGATGCTTTATTTAGATTTATGAAGTCAATGTAGAGTCTAATCTCCCTTGTCTTTTCCCTGACATATACAAGATTTGAAAACCATTCTAAGTACCTAAGTGGGACTATTATCCCAACATCATACATTTTCTTCATCTCTTTCTCAACCGGTGGCATTTGGATAGGATTTATTCTGCATAGCTTCTTTGAGTGGAATTTTGTGCTAGATGATATTAGTATCATAGGACTTCAAGTCTTCATAACTCCAGAAAAACACATCACTAAATTATTTTAATAACTCAATATATTTATGTTTTATAGGTGCTGGCAGTGTCTTTGACAGCTTTACTATCTTGGGTTCTTGCTCACTGTCTATGTTGAACTCTTCTATATTTTCTTCGGTGGATGCCATCTTTGGCTTCTAGCAACATCATTGAAATAAAAAAGTTCCTCTAGAGGGACAAGTCCTCCTAGCAGGGTATTGTCTCTGAACTGAAACACTTCAAACTCTTCTTTTTCTGGATCTTCACACATCTCTCTCCCATGTGGGTATCTCTTTTCTAACCGATTTATATCAGCATCATGAGTGGGCTCTTCTTTGCATGTTTTTTTCCTCGGTAGAGCAGCCCTCTTCATGATCTAAGTATGAATTTGGAAACTCAAACTCATTCCTGGACTGTAGGAAGTCTTCAATCTATGGGTCATCCACAAAAACTTGTCAATATCTCACATTATTAGGGAGTGTTGGTCTATATTTAACCTGTACTGTATATTGTTTGTTAGGATGATGTAATTGACAAGTGATGGCTGCAAATGCTAGTCCATTGGCAAGGATATTTTTAGTTTTTGGGATAGAGGCAAGGTCATATTATTTGAATGTTTTTAGGAGGTCAAGGATAGCATTCATGTATTCTCTTAATATAAGATGTTTAGTTGAATATTCTCCCTTAATATACCTAATGAATAGCTCAGAATATCCATGGACAGAGATCCTTTTGGCTTCTATTTTTTTCAGTAATTGTAGCCCTAGGAGGAGTGTCTCATATTTTTCTATATTATTTGTACATTAAAATCTCAGTTTGTAAGAGTGACCCTCTATGTGGTTATTCTTAGTGTTCTGTACCCAAACACCTGCTCTTGATCCAATTTTTCCATAAGAACCATCAAATCTTATGCTCCAAAGAGGTTCAGGTTCAGACTTGTGTTGCTCATTTTTTATTTGGTCTGACTATTCTTCCTTTTCTTCTTCATTTTCCGCTAATTTTTCATTAACTACTACTTTTTCATTAGTCCTTTCGTCATTGTAAAGGATAAATTAATCAAGGTCTGAGTGGACATAGTAGAGAGGGGAGTTATCAAGTTTTTCTTGACTTCTCACCATGTATTTCATATTAGTTTCCCTATACAATCTTCTTGGTTGACTAAAGACTGATATGGTAGCATAAGTCATATCCATTTGGAAGGTGCCTTGAAGTTTGGCTCCCCATGAGTGTGATAGAAGCATGCCATATCTGGGGGGAATGTCAGCCACTACAATATCCATCGCTAGGATTTTGGTTGGTATGTGTGCTCAAGTAACATAGAGATCTTTGATCAAGCCTATAAATTGAACTCTATTGGAGTCAAAATAGTACAAGTCTTTGTATCGTCTAGTTATCTCAAGGCCTAGTTTCTCCATAATTACCTTTGGCATGAGGTTATGAGAACCTCCTGAATCTAACATGGCATTGTGAATAATTTTATCATGAATATTCAAACCGACATAAAATGGGGGGACACCTCCCTCTTGGAATTTACCTTCTACTTCAGGACCAAACAAAAGCTCTGGCTTGTCATCATTCAAATTTACAGTATTAGTATTTTCTCCTATGTTTAAAGCTTTCAAAACTTGGGATCTGTATACATCTTGGCCTACCAATTTAGTAAGAGGTATGGAAATCTTTATCTTGGAAATTTCATTCTCAATGCTAAATGTTTTCGTATCTTTGGCAGATTTAAATCAGCTCTATCAGACATTATTTTTTCCGCAACTTCAGATTGCTAATTTTCACTAGGGATATCAGCTGAATCGACTTTTTTAGGGTGACTAGTTGATTTACTAGTGTTTCCTTCTGGATTGTTTTTGTTTCTATTTTTATCAGAACCTTTAACTATTTTATTTGAACTTTCTATTGTCTTTTTAGGATCATTTTAGGGGTCTTCCTAGCAGAATTTTTTCTATTCCGAATGTGTTGATATTTCTTGCTTCTGAGGTCATATTTTCTATGTAGCTCCATGATAGCATTTTCGAATCCTTGTTTATATTCCTTGGATTCTTGGCATTCTTATTCAATTTTAGTTGGGGTAAACATGCCTTGCTCTTACCTTAGTTAGCTAAACAGTTTCATCATCGTTAACTCCCATTAGATTAATTTGACTTTCTTGTGGCTCTTTAATCACCCCCTCATCCTCATCAGCATAGTTTTCTTAGAAAGGAGGCATGATTTGCTGGTTAGTCCCTCTCTGTTCCCTTTTGTTTTATTTTAGGGTGGTTTCTCCTAAATTTTTGGCTTTGGTTCTAGTTTCTATTCTGAGGAGCTTCTTGGTTTTCTCTAGGAAAAGCTCTCTCATTTAGGTTGATTCTCTCCATCATCCTCTCCATGGTTCTAACAAGGTTATCAATCTTAGTATCAGATGTGGAGGCTATAGCCTCTTCCCTATATGTGACTCTCTTTTCATTTTTCATTCCAGCTCTTTTGGAAATCAGATTTTCTTCCACACCTACAACACCCCTCTGCATGTTTTCTAATGTAGGAGGGTCTCTTTCTCTTAGTTGATAAGACATATCTGGGTCAAAACCATCTAGAAATTTCATTAGGGCTATACCTTGTGGGGGTTTCATGTGAGGAGGGAGGGCACTATATACACTATTGAACCTAGTGCAGTAATCTTGGACACTCTCTCCAACTTTTCTCTTGTTGTTTTCATATTCTGATAAGATTTGGAGAGGATTTTTCTTGAATTCCCATTTTTTTAGGAACAATTGGTAAAAATCAGGGAGGTCATGTATATTATTAGGGGTCAAGTCTTTAAACCATTTTCTTTCGTCTCCCCCTAAGATTTGAGAAAACATACATATCTTAATAGTTTCACCATCTATCTCTTGTCGATGAAAGATTCATCCATTCTATCCACATGTTGTTGAGCAGTTGTAGAAATACTTGCATAAAATAGGGGGATTTTGGACTGATAGTCCTATGGTAGAGGTACTAAAGGAAATGGTAGGACTAATGGGGCATACCGGGCTGCCATGGCTGGTGGTTGGGGAATCCAAGGAGGGTTAACAAGTGGAGGGTTGAACAAAGGAGGTGGAGGGTTGAATGGAGGAGGGTCAACAATGGGTGTATGAGTGGGGGTTGAGGCTCCTACAATAGGACTCTGTTGTAAGATGGATGGGAATAAAACTATCTGGTTTATCCAATTCTGGGATTTAGTCCTGAACAAGCTTGGTTCAAAGTGTGAGCCAACTTGGATATCCTACAAGTTTTTAAGGTTTTTAGGTAGGGAATTTGCCTTGTGAATGAGATTACTAATAGTTGAACTCTTAGATCTAGGAGTTTTCCTTGGGATGTTATCTGGATTGTCAAATATTGTAGGAGGGTTTGGGTCAGGATGGGATCTGGTATAGACTCTTCTAGAAGCCAGAAATTTGACCCAAGGCACAAAGAGATTGAAAGTTTTATAATAGCTAAAAATAAACCAATCTATGAAAGAAATACTTAATTCCCAAAGTATTTTGACTGGGTTTTGAGTTTTGATAATATTAGGTTTTCTCAATGAGTCCCCAGTGGAGTCGCCATTATATTGGCTCCCTATAATCTGTAAGATTGGCAAGAACAACTAGCAGGGAACCACATCAAACCACTTTGGAGTCCATGACCTAGCCTTCCTGGGCTCAGAGAGGGCTCTCTCTGTATTTATGATTAATTGATTTAGCTTTATGATTATATTTTCTGATTTTAGGCTACTTATGAATATTGGGGTTTTTTGTTTTGATATTTTGTTTGGTTGGGTGATAGAGTGTGTAAAGCTTAATCCATTGGGATATGGAGTCATAAAAGGGTTAAATTGTACATCAAATTTTCAAGGGTTTTCACAGGGCAAGCTAACTATATCAAATGGATCTTTATGGGAAGATGAATATGAGATTATAGTGAGTTCAGTAAAGCTAAAGAGAATTTAATAATTCTTTAACTATAATTCAACATAAAATCAGAGAAAATAGTCTCTGAATTCTGCATTCAAGTCCTTAGAGGAAAACATTTAAGACAACATTTCAGTGGAGGTAAAGGGCAGTTAAGAATTCTTTAACTTAACTTCATAAGAAATACCTCAAGGTAAAAGTTTCAGAGAAACTAAAGATCAGTTAAGAATTCTTTAGCTAAAATTAAAAAGAAAACCTCTAGATAACAATAAGGTGAAACTAAAGAGCAGTTAAGAATTCTTTAGTTATACTTTGCAGAGGAAAACATTGAGATAACGGTAACAGATAGAAAATGTGCTCATGCAACATATCTTAATCTCAAATTTATGTTTTTGCTATCAGGGAGATGGATAACATCACCATTAACATAACTCAAGGATCCTGTGAAAGTGCTTATATTACTCATGTCCAACACAAAATAGTTACAGTGCTCCAATGCAACAATATTTGCAACTGAGAGTCTAAACGTTGTCCAACCTAACAACCAACACTGATAATGCAGAATACATACATTATTTAACTGCCACTTAGGAGATTTCCCTAATCTAGGGTGACAGATTTGCATTTACTACAGAGTAAATAAAGTTTTGACAATTGAGACCATGCAAGGCCCAAGCCAAAAATATCACTGACGGACCTACTGTAACAATAACTTTAAAATTAACTATTGAGCTAACTTTAAAATATCTTTGAATAATTTCCTTCAAAATTAACTTTTACAATAACTTCTGAATTGATGCTAAAATATCTCTAACTGTAATATTAACAGTGGTAGCTTTCATTAAATCAAATTTAAACTGTAGGTGGCCAATATGATTGAGAAGAGGTTAATGTTGAGTGATATTTTCAGTGAGATCTGTCTTCCTCGTTGATTTGCTCTTTGATCCGTCCTTCAAAATTTTAAAGTGTCCTTGTCTATGTAATCTCTTTACTTCCTCTGTTGTTATTGTGAATTCTTTCTTTACCTTACTATTTTATCTGCTTTCTTCTTAACTCTGGCCTTTAAATGTTTTTATCTTTAACCTGTCTTCATCTTTTCCTTGACCGTTCTATTTCACTTCTTTTACCTTTCACTATCACAGTAAACTCTCCTTTTACCTTACTCTGTCATTGACATTGAATAAACCTCATTGAATTTGGAGTAAATGTATGATCCTTAATAATCATGATCCATTCTTGCTTTTGTTTATTCTTCTGCTCCCGATCCTTTGTAGAATAAATCCTTTAAAATGAAATCTAGAGAATCTGGATTAAATAATTTGTTGGATTTGGAACTGAAATTTTGTTTATCCCGTCTGTTGGTACACTACTCACTTGCAAAATTTAAAACAATTTGTTAATTTAAAACGGAGGTTTGCAAGGAGGCGAGCAATGGTGGCTTATCGCATGGTGCATGGTAAATAGGTTTGTCACATAGGCACAGTGAGCAGGTGGTTTTCTTATATGCGAGGAAGGTGGTTTCATGGTTTATCGCGCAGTGCAAGAATGGTTTGTGGTTTTTCTTGAGGGGACACGATAAAATGGGAGAGCGATGTATGGTAGATGGGAGGGTTGCGAAACCGCCCATTTTGCAGCCCCTTAAAGGTCTTAACTATCAGGCAGTTGGGGATGCGATAATGATCGGGGGCCGTCAGATCTGGTGGAACAGATCGGATGACAATTGGGTGATGGGTCGATGGTTGGGGTCAGTTTCGAATAAAATGACAGGTTTTTAAATATAAGTGGGGCCAGGGTAAATATTAACGCGGAGTTTAATATTTTAGCGGCTAGTAATGTGTAGTGGGACCAAGGGTCATTTTTAAAGTGGAGGGTAAATGAAATGGAAAGGGGGGGTTTAAATATATTAAAAACTGGGTTTTTAATATAACTAGGTTGGGTGAAATAGACAGGGTCTATGTTAAAGGTGGGCCCCGATGGATTTATTTAAAAACAATATGAAAGTGGATTTATATTTTTTTTAATAAAAGGAGGGGAATGAGTGAAGGGAAAGGGTTTTAGCAATGCGAATGGGGTTTCAAGGTTTTAAGAATGGGATTTTAGAGCATGAGAGTGTCATAAATAGGTAAAATTAAAGGTAATGGAGAGGGTAGATGAAAGTAATGAAGGTAGTGAGATTTGGTTCTTCATCATACTCACTCAGAAGAATTTTCCTCTTTCAACTGAATCTAATGGTAGATGGACTTGCTTGACCTCTTTGTTTCTCCTTCAAAAAGCAAACTATCTAATTGCTAACCTTATAGCTTCCAAAGGCTCATATTAAACTTGTGAGCTATTTTTTTCTCTACCTAACTACTGATATGCCAAGATTAAACAGTTTTGCCATATTTTTATTCACTAACTATCAACATGAAATTTAAAACATGAATGAATCAAGATTAAGAAGTTTGATCATCTTGAATTGTGGAATTTTAGACAAGCTACACACAATATTATTTGCAAAAGTAAACTAAACTAAAGGTAGTGGCATTTAGATGTGCAACACTTTTAGGATCTGTTCTTATCTCTTTTGTGGGGTTTATTCTTTATCTTTTTCTTTCTTTTGGTCCTTTGATTTCTCTTTTTAGGACATGCCTTCTTCTCATTGTTTAATATGGAAAAACCTTTGGAGAAAGCAAAGGTATGTGCCATATTACAAGCTTTAATAAATAGTCAATTCAAAATTATGGTCCCTATTATTATAGGAACCTAACACAACTCTCAACCCTTCGTGCTCACATGATTGAAGGGTGAAGATAATGTCGTATCCTAGTGAAAATATTTTCTAGTTCAGTCCCCAACAACGACACCAAAAATATGTTGTTGCTCCTAGAGATAGCCTTGAGTTGCAAAAGACAAGTGCCTAGGACATCTTGAAATTAGAGGTTAGATGTAGACAATATTAAGGGTGCCTCTAATAGAATATGGATTGAGAGGATAATGATTGTGGTGGTTCATGAATGATGAAGACTTTGGAGTTTGATTCATGTGAATTACCCTATACTGCAAGAGGGCTCAAGAGGTTGTATGGCTTGGTGGCTTTTCAAATGGGCCAAGTATGAAACAATGAGCAAAGGCTTTCAAAATATGTAGAGGTGCTAAGAAGTAACCGAGGAGGAACCCGCGAGAGATAGGCTTAAAAGTCGTAGGAATCTGTCTCCCATGAAATCAGAGGAAGAGGATGTAAGTGGAAAGTGGAAAGCAATAAAGAATCGTGGAGAAAGAATTAAGGGGGCACAATAAGTTTAACACATGAGCTTTACTCATACATGAATTCATGAATAAAAATGCATATCACCAGCAACTACATTACACGAATCATCAAAGCAGCAAAACATTGAAAGATGATTATACATAAACAGGAGATTACTGATAAACAAGACAATACAGATACATAGTACTCATGGTTTTTAAACTTTTGTGGTTGTCATTAATTGCAGAATTCGAATTATCCACAGTATCATAAAGCAATGGTCGACGCGGTATGAAATCCCAACGGGGATCCATCTTCAGGGCAAGAAGTGAATGGAGAATGAAAGAAGGTCGCATAGGTCAAGGATTAAATAGTGAAGTATGATGAGAAGAGCCAACAAGAACATATTTTATTAATTTATTTAAAAAAAAAATACCCTTTATAATTATTTTTTTCAATTTAATTTGATTTTAATTAATTTTAATTTAAATAATTTATAATACTTATAATAGTATGTAATATCACCAATTATTAATATTAATATTTAAAATTTAAAATTATTTATATAATATTACTTATTAATTTCATAATTTAATTTATTTAAAAATTTAAAAATTTAAAAAAATTAAAAAAAAAAATTAACTAATTTTTGTACTATTATAAATCTTTGAGCTACTAAATTCTAATCAATTAATTTTAATAATTTATAATATAATATCTCCTAATTTAAGATTTTTTTGTTTAATTTCATAATTTGTTAATTATTCAAAAAAATTTCATAATCCTTTATTAATTTCACAATTTGTTAATTATTTAAAAAATTTAACATTTTATAATTCAATATTTAATTTTTTTTTTAAAATAAACCTTAAGTGCTACTAAATTTTCTAAAAATATTATCTAAAAAGAATAACCTAAAACAGTCTTAATCAAATTAATAATCTAAGAGTTAATTAATTGAATAATATTAATATGATATAACCCTAGATGTATTAATAATGGTTTTAATTATTATTAATTAATAAAATTAATAATTAATTAATAAAAATATCTATTTTTTATTTTATTTTAAATAATAATAATATAACTTTATTTAAATAAATTTTAATAAGTAAAAGTTATTAATTATTATTTATTAATTCTACTAATCAAATGAATTTTTATTATTAAATATAATTTATTAATTTAATCCTAATAGATTTTTAAAATGAAATTTATCACTATTAAATACAATTTAATTTAATTTGAATTTTTATTATTATTTGTATTTTTATTTACTGATAATAATTATTAATTATATCATTTTTATTAATAGAATAAAAATAATTATTACTAGTGAATGAAATAATTAGTGTTTTGTACTTACGGGATAACATGTTGACTAATAAGGAGAAGAATCAAACTTATGATATTATACTTGGGATGAGGATAAACCTAAGGAGCACATCTCTTGAATTAGAGGTCACCAACTGTCACTAATCTCGTATCCTTTGTCCCTATTAATGTTATGCAGGTGTTTTATAATCTCCAACGCTTCTCTAATCTTTCATCTTTGATAGTGTTCCTCCATTGCTCCATCTGGAATCTAAATAAACAACGTTGTATATCATATTATGTTCAAAAAATCTCTCCCAAATATGTGTCTCACAGCATAAAGAGCACAGTCATATAGAACTACAGAAAAAGTTCTCCAAAATTCAGAAGCTTTCTTTCATCTCTAAACTCTCTACATATAGAGTTCTCCTTGAGGGTTTACGATCGAATAAACTTTCATGATCGACCCACACATGTGAAAATAAAAATATCATAACCAAATCACAAAGAGTGCATCGATCAATCACTCCCGTAATCAGAAAATCAAAACAAAATCAGGTGAAATCGAGACTTCAACAACGAAACAACACAATCAACCAGTAAAAGAAACAACATAGTTTTCCATGAAGGAAAAATCCTAGATATTCAAATGGGGCGGCGAGGAGTAGTTGTGAATAGGTGGGCAATTTGGCTTCCATCAAATGATTCCACCTGTCGTCGAAAGCCTCCACTCCATTATTCTCATGATTTCCATTAACCCTCACAAAACAACTAGTCATACTGTTGCGCGTGCCTAGCTCTTTAGCGGGTTCTTGGACAAACTGAATACACCAAATTTTCTTTTGTCCCCCCCAAAAATGCATTCTGTGTTTCACTTGCAAAACTAGAGACTCGGTTGCGAAGGGGGGGCAAACTAGATCATGAGCCGTAGGATGTGTGCTAGGGAGTGGAGATGAGGGGAAGATGGTGGAGGTTTAGCGGTGATAGGACGTGTGGATAATTAATGGAAATGGTTGAATTAATGGTGGATTTAGTGGGAGTAATGGCGGTAACAACCCATTTTCCTTTATAATGGCGGAGCTAAAAGTGGGGCATGCAGCATTAACACACAATGGGATGGTTAACATTGAAAAGAGAGGGAAAAAGGCTGTGGAAGGGCTTTGATGACACGGCAAGGAGGTGGGGTCAACTTCAAGTGAAGCCATATTTACACAACTTGAATCCAATTGACATGAGAGTAGTGACAAGTTTATAGTCCTCTATTTTGAACTTTTTCAACATATTCTTTAGATATTTTTCTTCAGAGGTGAATATGCCTTCTAATTTTTGTAGGGTTTTCAAATATAGGTAAAAATAAATCTCTCGAACCATTAAAATTTTGAACTATGATTTCATTTCAAGGGAAAACCATTGCATTGGAAAGTTTTTGTTTCTTCCGAACATTATATCATTTACATAAACAACCACAATTATAAATTAATTTTCATTTGACTTAATGTATAGGTTATCGTCAGTTGCACGTCTCTTGAAACCCTATATATGAAGAAACATGCAACTTGATGCCGAATCCACATTCTAAAAATATAATCAACAAATAATATATTATTACTACATCTTGTATTGAAATAAATCATTCGCCAATTTAAAGTATGGTTCCAAAAAAAGGAAAAACTATCGATGTCTCCTGAGATAGCAAATTGTCAAAAGAAAATAAATATTATTTGTCAATAAAGTCACACGGTAAAAAATTAGCATCTATCTCTTTTCCCAAAGGATATAATAAGAAATACACTCATTTTCATCAATTAAAATCGACAATGCAAACACAAGGTCCCTTACTACAAGAAACATAGAAAGGACATTTTAAGCTCAATAATGCACTTGAGGCATATTTGTAATTAATCAAAGACACAACCACATTTGTGTGTTGCATTTGTGACATATTGTATTTTAGAAAATACATGTGAACTATTGAAAATATTACATTGTCAACTATTTATTGTGTCATGCCTACAATCATCTCTAAATATGTCAAACAAGATGAAGAAATTTTAAAATATTGTTATAATGCAACATTCAATGAAAAATTGCATTGGTTTCCATTGCCTCTGTATATCCGAAGAAACCAAAAATTTCTCTTTGTGGCACAATTAACACATTTAGAATAAATATTAGTATCACCAAGAATGTCCTTCGCATAGATAAGATAACTTGGCTACAAAAGATCATGAATTGGATTAACGCGAACAATTATAAATGTCCCTAAGAATTTGGATAGAGTTAAAAAAAAATCTGATCTGAATCTAAATGTTAGTTTTTTTCTGCTAATTTAATCTTTAGAATTATAAATAATTTGTTGACCTTTTGCTTCATGTGCATAGGTTTCTTGAGGTGTTTATGAGTGTTAAAAAAGGTAAATATATCAAAATTCATGTTAAATTCATGAGCATTTTAACTTAAAACATAATGCTCAAAAACAACAACAAAATGTATAGAAACCCATCAAATGATCCATTAACACCATGTTTTGATCAATGAGTTCACCCCTCCCGGGCTGCATCTCCTTGGTCAAGCTTCCATGGCTTGGGCCTCTGCATTAGCTAAAATGTACAAAACATGTTGTTTACATTCATCTACTGCTCTTGAAACCTGCTTCAATGTGTTAATAATGTCCAAATCAATCAGAATAGAATTTTCTTTCTTCCAATTTGGTCGAATTTTGCAAAAGTTATGGCCTCCCCAATTTTGGCCTAGGAAACCCCACTAAATCTTGAGATAACTCCCGTTAGGGCCGCTAAATTTGGGGAAGCACCGAATTTTTGGGCTCTGCCAAAGAGGTCGTCATATTAAACTCTAGTTTAATTAAATTTTAAGTGGGTCTTTAATGGAGGATTAGCGCTAAACACGCTCTTTAACCATATTTGAATTTAAATGAAGGATGAGCGCTTAATCATGGGATTAGGGGTTTAAATAAATCCACATTAACTGTTAATCAAACATATTTGAATTAACTCCGGTCCATGGTCATAGTGCAAAGTCCCGTGGGGAGGGGGTTGGCCCGTGGGGCTAACCCCCTCCATTTCTCCGCTGGTTCAAGCCATTGAATTGAAATATAATGTGGTGGCATAGTATGTTAAGAATTTCTTCTGTGGTGCAATGGTATTTTGGGTGCATTGTTTGGGGGAGGTCATGAGGTCAAGCCCTAACCTCCACCCTTCCTCTAATATAATAATTTTCCACACAAACTATATATTATATGCCTGACATATAATATTAACCGATCTCTAAATTTTACATCGAAATTCAGATTTCACCATAGTTTGCCAACCTTTGTAATTTCAAATGCAGCCATACCTTGGTCCACCAGAGGGGGCACGTGGTGGCCCCTATCTGCACCATGTTTCCACCTCTGGTTGGACTATTCCAACCATAATAAAATTCATTCCACCATTAAAATTTGAAATTCGACCTTAGGATAGATAACATAAAAAAAATTCACCTTCCCAACTTTTCGGCCAATCCTGTAGTGACACTTGTCACAGTGTCATTGAAACAAAATGACAGAATATTCCTAGAATATCCTTTTATTTTCTGACTAGGCTTGCCATGTTAGCATTTTTTCTTTTCTGCAATTTTTTTAGCTGTTTAGGAAAACGAACAACAGGCTCTATCTTCATCATCCAGAGTCTATTGGTTATTAAACGAATTGAGTTGGATTCTTGGTGACGAGATCTTTGATGTCTTTGAGTTTCCAAATGATTTTAAACACTTTCATTTTTTAGCTTTAACACTGAGAACCTAATAATTCCTCCCCACTAGTAGCCTTTTGGACCCCAAAATCTATTTGCTTACTGATCATGTGGATGAGGGTACAGTTCCCTCACCCTTCTAGTCTCAATCCACTAAAATTTTCCCATTTTCATCAATTAGATATTTTCACAAAAACTAAGATTTTTCCTTGACTCTTGAGACCCTCTCTTGCTGTTGTAGACACCTTCATGCTACAGTTTCCTTGAATTTCTAGAGCAGCAAGTTGTTCTTGCAGAAACAAACATGTTCCCACCTCGTTCATCAATCAAAGGAAACTTAAAAAAATTTCCCACCTCGCACACTGTCGTCATGGCGATTCTTAGTTGCTCTTGCTTTATACTTGCGTCGACTCTTGACCAAGTATATTCACCATTTCCATGTACCCTTTGGAAACCAAAAAAATAACTTGTGGAACCTACGCCTTATTTTTCAAATTTCTTTGGCACTTTCTCTTTGACCTTTACACTCTCTTGCACCGGTATCTTGTTTCCAACACTGCTCAACACTGATGTTGAATGCTAAAAATATTTCACATCTTGTTTACCTCCTTTCAAAGGCAACCTATTAGAGTTTTGAAACATCTCATTAAAAGCATAAAAAGCTTTAATGAAATCAAATTTTTCATTCGATGCATATTTTTGAAAAGCCTCATTCAAAACATATCTACATTTGATCATTAACAAAGTCAAAATTTGAGTTGCATTCATTATTCTCTTCATTTCTCCTGCATGTATAAGTGACTAACTTGTCTTCTTCTTATGTGCTCTAACTATGTACTCAATTCCATATTTAAATAAGTGATACTTATTCTCATGGTGATGAAATACTTCTTTCCTATCATAAAGATAAGGACTTCCCAAAACAATACTTGATATCTCAAGCGGCACCACATCAAGTTCAACTTCATCAAGAAAGTTTGAATTGACGGAAAACCTTAGTATTCACTGGCTTTTTACCTACAAGTTTTCATTCTTGCATATCCACCCTAAAGGATAAGGTCTTAGATGTATAACAATTTCAAGGTTTAGCTCCTTAACTAAGTATTTGGAAATCAAATTAGATTGATACCCACTATCAAACAGTGTGTGTATCTTGGCATGTTTAGAAACAACTCTAATATGGAAGAGTTTGATTCTTGTATCTTCATCTTTAGTTACATTGGAACAAATTAAAGAACTAGTGCTCGCTATGTCCTTACCTTTCAAACCCATTGTTGTAATCTTTGTTTCATCTCCTGAATCTGAGCCTAAGTCATGTTCAAATATTGCAATAATTTCCCCCTTTTCTTTGGCTTTCTATTTGTTTGGCTTCAACTCCGAATGAAGTTTCCAACAATGGTATTCATCATGGACATTCTTCAAATAATGGTTATGTTAGCTTGTGATTCTCTTGGATGGATAAGGCAAGGTCAAAATCAAGCAAACGAAGAGCCAGATCAAGTAGGATGAAGAACCAATGCTTCAAGTGATGACTGGGCAGCCCCCACTTCTGCCATGCCACATCATCCATCGCACATCGCTCCTCGAAGATTTTAACATTTAGCCTCCGCCAGCTCCCATACAAACCTTGCAACATGTGATCTGTTAGTGCGGTCCCACCTCTGTCCATGCCACGTTTCCCTTTCTCACACGCATGTTCATGCACAAATATCGATGCTTACAAGATTTAACATTCACTCGGCCCCCCCGCACTTCACACTTCGCAGATTCAAACGTTTACCATCCATCGCTATCACATGAATCTTGTGATTTATGATCTATGGGTGCGCTCCCACCTCCTTCATGCCACATCACTCCTCCACATTTACCATCCAGCGCTATCCTTTAAAACTTGCGATTTGCGATTTGTGATCAGGCCCTACCACATCGCACATTGCACTTCAGTGGTTTTAACATGAACCCTTTTCATTTACCGTGTGAAACTTGTGATGTGTGGTATGTGGGCTAGGTCCACGCCATCTTGCCATGTCATCTAGAGACATTCCTTTGACCCACTCTTTTTCGGTTAAATCATTTCCGCCATGTGTTAATATTATCCGTCCCACCATGCCTTCCACCATTTCCATCCGGTATTCGCACATCCCATTAACCCTAATCCCCTCACATCTCTCTGTCACCTTCTCTCCATGTCAATAATCCAATGGCTCATAATTGATTTCGCACCCCTTTCACCTTCAAAAGGATATTGTTGGGGGGGGGGGGGGGGGGGTCTAAAATGATGTTTAATACCACCTTCCGGTTCTATGTGGTAGCTTTTGGTGTTTTCACACCCCCCCCCCCCCCCCAATCCAATACCACAAACCATTCATGCCCCCCTCCGAAATCCAGATTCTGGTTTGCAATTCAAACACAACTTGGGCTTTTGGGTGGAACATGCAAGTTTTTGTTTATTCGGTTCCCTCAGGAGATCTCTGCTAAAGAACTAGGTGCGTGTAGTATGACAGACCCCTTCATAATGGATTAAGTGGAAATCACCAAACTGAGGGAGTGGAGGTTTGAAAGCAATAGAAGAAATCGTATGATGACACTCAGTCTGTCCACCTACAACCTCTCTTCGCCATACTATAATGAAGGCTCCCATTATTGGCCTCCATGGGAAACCATGTCCTTTATATTTCCTATTTAATTTTGACAATTGTTTTGGTGAAATTTCAAATGTCACCCATTCATGTTTTAATTCTCTCAGTATAGAAGTAATTTCTCGATGTACGCTATGAAAGTTAGGTAGGATATTTTGATTTCATAGGTATGGGTCAATCATTAATTATTAAGATGGTAGACCCTTGAGAGGAACACTATATGTAGCTAGTTCCAAGATTAAAGAAGGGTTCTAGAATTTGGAATAATTTTTACAGTAGTTTTATATGATTGTGCTCACTGTGCTATGAGATACATATTTGGTAGAGTTGTTTGAACTTAATATGATACAACGCTGTTATTTGGAGTCTAGATGGATCAATGAGTATTATGTATATTGTAGGTTTTAACCCTGAACAGAAATTATCTACACACGAATCTTATAACATAAAATAAACAATAACAAGAGCATAAAACATAAAACAGATAAACACAAAGATTTTCCCCTGGATCCCAAATTAGGATGACCAGCTTAATTTTTCATTATATTCCTTTTAGTGCTACAACACATATATATAAATGCCGAAGCATACATAAACCCCAATCCATTAACCCTGGATTAGAACATAACTATAGTTCCCTTGACCGGATCTACAAAATACGAAGGGCCAAAAACCATCGTACCCCAAAACCATGTGAAAACTCATGCAAAAAACATGGCTGGGTCCACCGATGAGTGGGTCCGCACACCAAAAAAATTTCGTTGGGGCGCTGCCCCAGACCCCAACAGTGGGGGCTGCCTCCCCCCTTGTGACCCCCCTACTACGCCCGACGCAACATACAGCGCGTGGGGCTAGTCATGGAAAGAATATAACACATGCCCAACATTCTCCCACTTGTTTTTTTCTTTCCACAGGGGGCCACATGAGAGCTTAGTCATTGGGCCAATTCTTCAACACCCATTATTTCTCTACACCAAGAGAACTTCTAAGTGCTCACAGACTTCATCAATGCATCTGCAACATTCTTCAAAGTGTCCACCTTTACCAGCAACACCCTTTTAGCCTCAACCATATCTCTAACAAAGTGATATTGAACATCAATGTGCTTTGTCTTTGAATGGTAAGTAGGGTTCTTAGCCAAGAAAATTGCACTTTGGCTATCACAGTCTATCCTTATAGCTTGCTGTACCAACCCCATACTTGAACACAATCTCTGCAACCAAAATGCTTCCTTGCTTGCATGAGTGGCTGCTATGTATTCTGCCTCTGTAGTTGAAAGCGCCACTACAGACTGTCTTTTACTCATCCAACTGACTGCACCTCCAAATAGAGTCAACCCTACTATAGGAGGAAGGGCCTGCAGTAAGAACTTACCATTTTGCAAGAGCTGAGGGCGAATGCTGTTCTGCAAGAGTTGAGGGTGAATGATGTTCTGCAAGAGCTGAGGGCGAATGCAAGGTGAATGTTGTTCTGCAAGAGCTGAGGGCGAATGCAGGGCAAATTGTGTTCTGCAAGAGCTCAAGGCGAATGCTGAGGGCGAATGTTGTTCTGCAAGAGCTCAGGGCGAATGCTGAGGGCGAATGTTGTTCTGCAAGAGCTAAGGGCGAATGTTGTTCTGCAAGAGCAGAGGGCGAATGCGCGCGTGATATCAGACGTTAATGTAGCACACATGTACATTTGAACACTAATAGATTTTTGTAGTTGAAATGCAATGCTTGTTTTCATTTAAATGTAAGGTTTTTAAAGCAGGGAGAAATAATGGCTGCCAAATTAATAAGCGTTTCTTTGGGAAAATTTTAAATCTTGTATTGGGTGATGAAGATAATAGAGGGTATTGAATCTTGATTCTTGACATCTAGAGATAACCCTACAGCCTAACACAATCCAATGGAATTGACCAAAAAAACCCAAATAGAGTCAACCCTACTATAGGAGGAAGGGCCTGCAATAAGAACTTACCATTTTGCAAGAGCTGAGGGTGAATGTTGTTCTGCAAGAGCTGAGGGCGAATGCTGTTCTGCAAGAGCTGAGGGTGAATGTTGTTCTACAAGAGCCGAGGGCGAATGTTGTTCTGCAAGAGCGGAGGGCGAATGCACGCGTCATATCAGACGTTAATGTAGCTATTGCGACGAATACGAAACAATAAAATCATTTTTATGTAGCGCGCATATAAGTTTCGAATTTTTATGTAGCGTGCATATAAGTTTCATTATACCGATGGCGGAAAAAGAGTCGCTATTGCGACTCATGCCTCCAAACGTCGCAACTGCGACACTTAGACATTGTGTCGCACTTGCAACGTTTGGAGGCAGCCGTCGCAATAGAGACGCTTTGGGGCATAGTGTCGCAATTGTAACGTCTTCCTCCAAACGTCGTAATTGCGACACTTTGTCTAAGTGTCGGTATTGCGACACTTTTCTCTAAATGTCGGTATAGCGACGGTTTCGGGCGGGATTGAAAAAATTTGGGGAAATTTCCGACATTTGGTCAAAAGCGTCAGAACCAAGTGTCGGAATTTCCGCCAAATGTAGTAGTGGTAGTTGAAAGTGCCACTACAGACTGTCTTTTACTCATCCAACTGACTGCACCTCCAAATAGGCTAAACACATACTCCAGCCCAGCCTACACCAACAAAACCACGAATGTCCATCACTCTTTCCAATCCTGGTCTTTCTTGGTAGCACAAGCCATAATCACTAGTGCCACGCAAATATCTGAAAACTCGCTTCACTGCTGTCCAATGCTCCTTCCCTGGGTTTGACATAAACCTGCTCAATACTCCCACTGCATGTGCAATGTCTGGTCTAGTACAGAACATTGCATACATCAGGCTACCCACTGCACTTGCATATGGAACATGGGACATATCCTCCTCTTCTTCTTGTGTCTTGGGACACTGTTCAGCAGACAGCTTTGTACCTACAGGAATCGAAACATTCACCGGTTTACTATCCTGCATATTGAACCTCTGTAATATAGTCTCGACATACTTCCTCTGGTTTAACCGCAGCCTTTTCCCGATCTCTTAATTTTCATGCCCAAAATATAGTTTGCAGCTCCAAGATCCTTCATGTCGAATTTGGAGAACAGTTGGGTATTCAAATCTTAGATAATTTATTTGTCATTCCAATCAACAACATATCATCCACATACAAGACCAAATAGATAACACAGTCACCAATTAATTTAAAATAAACACAGTGATCCTCCTTGCTTCTGGTGAAGCCAAGTCCCCGTATATAGGGATCAAATTTCTGATACCACATCCTTGGTGAGTGTTTTAACCCATACAAAGACTTCTTTAACCTGCATACCAGCTCTTTCTTCCCCTTCACCTTAAATCCTTCAGGTTGTTTCATGTAGATCTCCTCTTCCAGATCCCCGTGAAGAAATGTTATCTTCACATCCATCTGTTCTACCTGAAAATCAAATGCAGCAACAACAGATAAAAGTAATATAATAGAAGTAACTTTGGCAACAGGAGAAAAAATATCACCAAAATCAATTCCCGGCACCTGGGAATAACCTTTTTCTACCAACCGAGATTTGTATTTCTCCACCTTGCCTTCTACATTAATCTTCTTCTTAAACACCCATTTTCTCCTGATGGGCTTCCTTCTAGCCGGCAACTCCACTAGATCCCATGCCTCATTTTTATGCAAGGATGCCATTTCATCAATCATGGCCTTCTTCCAGATTTTTCCATCCTCTGAATCTAATACCTCCTTGACGGTTCTGGGATCATCATTAGTTAGAGTTAAAGAAAAATATGAACAGAAAGTAGATGGACTATACCTTTCTGGTTGTCTTCTTTCTCGAACTGATCTTCTCACAGCTGGAATTTGTGGCTCTTCCTCTTCTGAGTCTTCTTCTATTGTAGAGTCTGATTCATCCTCCTTTAGCACAAACTCTATATTTTCAGGCTCCTTTGGTAGGAATTAATGTTTAAAAACATCTTTCACCTCTCTAAACACCACATCTCGGTTGTACACAACATTCCTTGTTTCCGGGTTCCAAAGCTTGTAACCCTTTAAACCATCCTTATACCCAATAAAGATGCACCTTTCAGATTTATTATCCAACTTGATCCTTTTTTCCTTTGGAACATGTACATATGCATCACATCCAAATACCCTCAGATGTGAAAGAGAGTGTTTCTTACCATTCCATACCTCATGTGGAGTCATATCCTCCAACGATGATGAAGGTGATCTGTTAACCAAGTAACATGCAGTCTCCACTGCCTTTGCCCAGAATTCTTGTCCTAACCCAGTACCACTGAGCATGCTTCTTTCCTTTTCCATCAGAGTTCTGTTCATTCTTTCTGAAACTCCATTTCACTGAGGTGTGTATGGAGTATTCTTCTGTCATGCTATACCACACTTCTTACAAAACTCTTCAAATTCCTTCTTGCAGAACTCCCCACCATTATCTGTCCTCAGCACCTTTATCTTCTTCTTTGTCTGGTTTTCCACTAGAGCCTCAAATTATTTAAATCTATCAAAGACTTCAAATTTATTCCTCAAGAAATATATCCATGTATTCCTTGAGAAGTCATCTATGAATGAAACAAAGTACACAGACTTACCCAGTGATGGAACCGACACAGTTCCAAACACGTCATTGTGCACAAGCTCTAATATCTTGTTTGCCCTCTTAGTGCCAGAAGGAAAACTCACCCAATTCTGCTTCCCATATACACAATGTTCACAAAAATTGAAATCCATAGAGCTATTAGAAATACCTTCTACCATACCATTTCCATGCAGTATCCGAAGGCCCTATTTCCAAGCCTTTGATGCCATAGCATGGTCTTTTCTCCAGAGACCGCTAGGCTTTCCACTCCACTTTCAGAAACCACAGAACAGTTGCACCCATCAATAAGGGTGCTGCCCTGAAGCTTGTACAGAGTTCCAATCCGAACTCCACGCGTTAATAACAGTTCTCCCTGAACCATCTTACAGGCATCTTTCTCAAACAATGTTTTTACACCTACATCATCCATCTTGCTTACAGAAATCAGATTTCTAGCCAATGCAAGAATGTGCGAAACACCAGGAAGTGTTCTAATCCTTCCACCTTGCAGCTTCAACTTGACTTTTCCACTTCCGACGATTCTAGCCTTCCTATCATCACCTAAGAAGACATCACCACCATCATATTTCTCATACTCGTAGAACCACTCCCTATGGGGAGTGAAGTGAAAGGATGCACCCGAGTCAATCAACCATGACTCATGGTCTACATGTGTATTTGAAGAAGAATCCAAATACACATCCCCACCTTCATCTGAGGTGGTTTTTGCCTCTGCAGAAGGAGAATCATCAGATCCCTTTCCTTTCTCAAGAGCTTTAAATCTGCAGTCCTTTTTGTAGTGCCCTTCCTTTTCACATTTCCAGCACACCTTTACAATATTTCCAGAAGATTTAGATCTCCCTCTAGATTTAGATCTCCCAATCAAAACCTTATTCTTGTTTCTGTTATAGGACCTTCCTCGTATAGATAAGGCATCTCCATTCTGACCCTCCATATTTCTCCGTCTCATTCCCTCCAACAGCAAGGCTGAGACAATGTCATCAAAATTCAAGGTAGTTGTATTGCTACCTATTGCAATAACTAGACTGTCCTACGATTCTGGTAGAGAACACAGCAAACTGATGCACTTATATTCATCTGAGATTTTAATATCAACAGATGACAGCTGACTTACCACAATATTAAAAGCGTTCAGATTCTCTGTCACCGAGTCTCCATCCTTCATCCTCAGGTTATACAGCCTTTTCCACAGGAACAATTTATTCACTAGAGACTTAGATTGGTACAAAGTCCCTAGCTTTTCCCACAAGGTCTTCACTGTAGCTTCCCTAGATACATTCAACAATACTAAATCTGAGACACACAACCATATTGTGTTCTTTGCCTTCCGATCCAACTTCTTCTAGTCTTCATCTGACATTGTCGTTGGTTTAGTACCCGGATCTACCGCAATCCACTGATCTTTATCCACCAGCAGATCCTCCATCTTGAGCTTCCACAACTCAAAACTCTGACCATTAAATTTCTCGATCTCTATCTTCCCGCCGCTCACCATCTTCTTTCACCACAAGAATCAATCCCGCAGATCTCCCACTAAACAGGGTCTACCTCAGGCCTGAGCAAAAAACCCCTTAGCAGCAAAGGTGTCCCCTTGAAGACGAAACAACTCTAACACCAAATGTAGGTTTTAACCCTATCCAGAAAGTATCTGCAAATGAATCTTAAAAACAGAAAATAAACAATAGTGAGAGCATAAAACATAAAACATATATACACAGAGATTTTCCCCTGGATCCCAAATCGGGACGACCAACTTGATTTTTCATTATATTCCTTTTAGTATTAAAACACATATATATACATGCCGAAGCATACATAAACCCCAATCTATTAACCCTAGATTAGAACATAACCGTAGTTCCCTTGACCGGATCTAAAAAATACCAGGGGCCAAAAACCATCGTACCCCAAAACCATGTGCAAACCCATGCATAAAACCATGGGTAGGTCCGCCCACCGGAAAATAAGGACCCAAAAAAAATTCCCGGGGCACTGCCGCCCCTCTGTGACCCCCCTGCTACGCCCGACACAACGTACAGGGAGGGCTATCACCCCCTTGTGACCACCCCCGCCCCCCCACACGTGACTAGTCGTAGAAATAATATAACACATACCCAACAATTGGGACATGTTTGCAAGCAAGGACTTATGGTGGACCCTGCAAATATTGTTGTCATTGTGAACTTGGATCCACCTAAGACACTAATACAGTTTAACACTACATTGGGACATACAATATACTACAAAAAAATCATTAAGAGGTATGCACAAATCACTGCGCAAATGGAGATTTTGTTCAAGAAAGATATGACTTTTCAGTGGGATGAAGAATGTTAGAAGAGCAATCGACATGTTAAAGGAGAAGATGGTAATTGTGCCTAATGGACCTCTAAATTAGACATAAATTAAGGCTCATCTAATCTTTATTAGGCACATAAAGGCTATATTAAATCTCTGATTCTACACTTAATAATTTTTTTTAAAGCTTTAATATGTTTTGAGGAAGGTTTAGAGATAATTGCATATATGTGCCTAATATTATTTATTTTTGAAGGATATTTTGAGAATATTGAGAAGATTATGAAGATTTGGAGAAGGAGATAATTTAGGGGCTTGCTCCCTACTATAGGAGGATCAAGATTGGAGAATAAATGAGCAAAATATCATGAAATTATTGAGATATTATTTAACTTCGATGACTGAGAAAATCTAGGAATGTGTTCCCTATCATTTATTGCAAACTCCTAGTGTTGTGAACCAGATCCACTATTTGAGAGATTTTGGAGGGAAATATTCTTGCTTTCAAGGAAAGGCTTCCTCGTAATTTTGTATAAGTACCAATTTGAATTGGCCTCTAGGGGAAGGTATTATTTAGTCTTATTGTGGAGAAAACATGTTGTTTAGCAGCTCCACTTTATTTTCTTGCAGGGATGTACATGGATTGATTCAATAATGAATATTGGTGCCATTTTTAGCTTCTAAGGATTGGTTTCTTCCATTAGACTCTGATTCTCCTTGGGCTTGGTCATACCAGGAGTCTTAGAGCCCTATTTCACAATTTATTTATGTTCTTTTCTCTTCTTATTCACATGCATCTCTTATTATTTTTTTTCATATTCTGTATTTAGTATTAATATTTTTCTTGTTTAGATTTGGTTACTAGTTCACGAATATAGGATTTATAGAAATGCCTTAGCGAAATAGTAGTAATTTTCTGCTATTATTTAGAATGTGTTAATGAGATTATTTGAGTTGATTCCACTTGTATTAGATCATAAAATAAAATAAAATAAAATAAATAAAAACTAAAAAATTAATAACAAAATTCACCCCATTGAATTTGAATTTGATTAGGTTAGGCATTTGATAAGTTAACTAGCTCACTAGTTCTTGACTTTTCCATTTTTAGAGTAATAATTTTCTGTTTTTTTTAACACATGTGAACATGGGTATTTTGGAGTGATTCCAATTGGAATGGAGAGCTAAGAAATACTAATTGATAAATAATAATTTCGCATCCCATTTTTATTTGATTTACTTAGTCATTCGATGAGCTATCTCCAAACATAACTTCCTGTAGCAAAAACAAAACTTCCTATAGCACGTGTAAACTCGACCAGATTTGCACCCAAAGCTTGGTTTTTGTCTCTTAGGCTTGAATAATGACCCCTAGGATCTAAATACATAATTGAGGAAGAATAAACACCACTTACGGCATGCATTTTTACCAATTATATCAGGCCTATATATTTGAATTCATGCTCTTAGGATTTCAATTACAAATTGATGTTCTTGCCTAGGATTAATTTCTTTTCAAAGAAACACTTCCATTTATAAAATTATTTTAGGCTTTGATTTATGAAATTCACTCCATTACATCATATCAACAAAAGGACACATTTTATGTGTTAGCATAAATTCTTAACGCAAGTGTACGAAATGAGACCACTTTAGATGTGTGTGACAAACAAACCTAGCAACAAAGATGGTTGCTTAACTTCCTTAGATCTGCAATATATGGATGAAACAAAATGCAACAAAAACCTCGATCTACGTAGTAAAAGCAGTTAAACAGTAAAAAGAAATAAGAGTTTCTCCAAATATCCAACGGACAAGACAAGATATATAAATAATTTATATGTATTAACACCTAGGAAGGGAACAAAGAATGATGTTACCAGTCCCTCTCAATGGGATGGGTTCTTGGCTATCCTCAACGCTTCATATCCAGAAGGTTCTCTCTCTCAATGGCGTAGAAAACCCAAGACGTGTTGAACTCTATGGGAGCTGAAGAAGAAAATAGTAGCAACAATGAAAATGATCAGAGCACAACCATGAAAGTGATCAAAGTATGACTATGACAAAATAATCAAAGTAAATAATGAATAGAAAACACTCCTATTTATAAAAAAATATTGAGTTAACCTTTAATGGTGCATAATAAAATATTATTAACCAAAAGTTTGATCTAACTGCTAGGAATATTTTATTATATTTTGTTGGAGGGAAAATGAATTTAAATTGGTTAAATACCTTTATTTAGAAATAATAAACAAATAAATGATTTATTTATCATTTCAAGAATGGGGTTAAGGAATAATTTAACAAATAATGATTTATTTTATTATTCCTTAATGATTTAGTCAGATTTAACAATGAATATTAATTAAGTAATGATTTAATTAATTATTACTAGATAATAATAATATAAATAATGATTTATCTAATTATTTCTCATTAATTGAGTTAAATAAGACTAGGAATATTATTTAAATAGTGGTTTAATTAATTATTCCTATAGGAAAATCAAATAAATAAGGATTTATTTAATTATTCCTCATGAAGTTTCCTGTTTGAACCAGAAATAACTTAATAAAATATGGTTTATTAAATTATTTCTTATAGTGAAAGCAATTTTATTATGGTAAAATTGGTCTTACATGGTGTGCTTCGATCCATCTAATTGTAAATCGTTAGATGACCAAAAATTGGTGTAACATATTTCCCCCCAACGTGCGAGCGTCAGGAGCTAATCGTATGACTGAAGTATGTTGTAAGAACACAATCACTAGACACTGAAGGGGAGTCAAAGAGAGAGAGATACATAGACGGAGTGAAGCGAGAGAGGAAAATAACCTGATGGGGCAAGACCTACAAATGATATAAGTCTCCTTTAATGTTTGGGTACCTGTTCTCAGTGAGGTGAGGGAGGCATACCTGTGCCCTCTGAGATGAAAAAGTACAAATAATAATGGTGTACCTAGCAAAATTGGATTGAGCTATAAAGTACATGATAAATGGTACATGACATGCTGGCATAAAATGGGCCAGAAAAAATATAATGGATATCACATACATACTGCGCTTAGGATAAAATCCAGCACTAAACACAATAATATCTAAGTACATGAGACATAATAACAACCAAAGAAAACCTAATAAATAGGAAAGGGCTCTGAAAATATGAATGGTTCATCTTAGTGATACATGCATGCTATAGGTATTGCAAGCGGCTGGAACCAAACCCATCAAATTTGTGGAGTTGCATCTAAGGTTGTAGCATAATATGAGGTCATTCGAGCCTGTGGGGGGCTGCCTGAAGGGCCACCCCCTCATGAGGTCAGAAACATCTCACACACACCCACGAATCACTGGAACAATATGTTGGATCACCGAACTATCAAGCATACGAATCTCGATCATGCAGTAAGGAGCTGAATGAGAAATAATCAATTCAAAGGGAAATGAGGAGTCCATTTGCCTGATCAGAGGCACCGAACAAGAATGGAAATTGGAACTAAGATACATCGCCCTCTAGACCTGTCTTCTGGAATGAATTTTTTGATGTCAACAGAAGGAGGTCTGCCATAGGTAAGGCAATGAGAAATCCTCAACTAAGGCATGAGAGATCATAGTAAAGTGACTGATGGACTGACACCAAGGATGATGATGGAAGAGGGGATACTGAGTAGCAGATGGATGACTTCCCTTGTTAGAGCATAAAAATCATGGATGACCTAGCAGTGACTCACTCGACTCCAGAGGGGATGGGGGGCAGTGTGACTGGAGGCCAAAATGGGCTACACGAGAGAGGTACAAGACACAAATGGATGCAATACTGTAACATGAGGCAAAGGGACTCGGGACAGACTCCATGAATATGATGGTGACTCAACTTGGATACTCTCATCAAGGGCGACGCGATGATGCTACACACAGAATAGGCCCAGTGGGGACCATAAAAACATGAGCAAAATATGGTTACTCATGAATAAATTCAACACATGCATTGACAAGTATGAAGGCAAAGTGGTGCCCCAAGTACAAGCAACTGAAGTGAGAAAATCCGATTTTGTGAGGCGACGAAGTGACCCCTCTTGGACAAATTGCTTCTGGGTGAAGTATCAAATCACCAAAAACAACAGAATACCCATTTTAAAGCTTGGTGAGAGCTTTCCAACAGTGCTAACAATTCATCAAACTGAGCTACGGTTTGGTCGCAATTGGAGAAAGAAAAATTAGGGTTTTTCTTTTAATAGGGTGATTTCCCTCCAATTTGGTTTATTTTCTATTAGATATGTGGTGAACATGGAGAGGAGAAGAAGACCCTAAATCTTACGGCATTCGCAGCGGACAAACAGGCAATTGGAATCGAGATTCGTCAGTTGTAGGTAGATACCTAACCTTACTCTTCATTTTCAGCGGATTAGAATTTTATATTAGGTGCCCAGAGCCCGATAACAACACCCTTCCATTTGTCATGGTCAGGTCGCACTTCCTAGGCCTTGTTTTGTGAGTTGGGTTGCAGTTTTCAGAGAGAAAAATTGCGAGCTCACAGGTACAGGGATGGGAAAAAGCGAGTTGCCAAAAATTTGGGTTTTGTCTTGTTTTTTGTTGGGAACTGGGGCTTGATGGTTTTGATTCATTTTTTTTTTCTCTGAATTGAGAAATATGCATGTTTTGTGTAGGTACGGCAGAGTTAAATATCATCTGGAGAGAGAGAGATATTTGGATGCACTTCGTTCCGAGATCCAGGGGGATCAGGTGGTCAGAGGCGCATTTGCGAGGTATGGGGTTCTCAAGTTGGTTGAAAACCCATTCATGAGGGAAGGGGAGCCCTTGCTATCCAGGATAGTCAGCTAATAAGAGCCGTACCTAGACATCTTTGTAGTGCAGGGGCACCAAATTGAGTTGACTATACAGGACATCTATTTCCTGACCAGGAAATATTTGCAAAGTGTGGCCATTTGATTTGGAGTTTAGACATGGAGCACAAAATGGTAATTTTAAAAAGAGTATCCTTCTTGATGATGTCTCCAACTATTGATGCTTTCAATACCTTCAAAGAGACTTCAAAGATACCCTAGAATAGTGACTTCTAGGGTGCCTTCAACAATAGTGTCTTCAAAATAGCTTCGAAGAGTGGATGATTATCCTAAGATTATTTGATGCTTCCTTCAAAGATGGATTTCAAAAAGCCTTCAAATTTATATATTTCCAAGAGAGATAAATATCCTTTTCAAGATAAAGGAACCTCCCTTCAATATGTTCCTTTTAAAAGCAAGGAACCTTCAAGATAGGGACAATATATATGTCCTTTCTTCAGATGATGATACTTTCATTGAGAGATTGATGTAGCAGCCTTCCTTCCTTTAATGAGAGCTTGGTTCATCTTAATATGATGAGGTCTTATTCCTTAATTCCTTCCTTGTGTCCTTAGAAAATTATCCCTTTTCAACAAATAATCTTATCTTATGTCAACAAGATGATCTAAGTTTCCTTCTCTTCTTAACCTTGCTCTGATACCATGTTGGAGAATCTAGTAGGGAAGTTATTTAAACAATTCTCCTTATCCTTAACAATTACTTGTGAAATTTAGTTAGCTTCTTTGTGTTCTTTATTGAATTTTATTCATCAAATAATTATAAATAGCATAAAAAATAAATATCATAAAAGACAAAGGAGAAAAAATATAGGCTCTAAACCAGGGAAAAACTCCTCCAAGGGGAAAACCCAGAAAGAATCCAGGACCCAAAGACCAAAGTCAAGACCTCCTCCAATCATCAAGTCAGCCCTCCAATAAGTCCTCATTCAATGAGTCAAATTCAACTTAATTCAATACTTTCCAATATGCTTAAACTCAAATTTTATCCCCCCTACAAAAAAATATCGTCCTCCTATGCCAAAATTTCATCCCACTGCAACAGACCTGCAACTTTGACCTCCCTGTAATTTTTAAATCTCACATGTGTGAGCCTTCCTAGGGAAATTTTCTTTCTCTTATGACTTCTTTCTTCATCTTTCTTTCTTACTTCACTCCTTTAAGAGATCATATTGCAGAAGTGTGTCCGAGATGAATCGAACTTGCTTCTGTATATAGCCTTCTGATGAGGTCGAATAGGCCTCTTCTAGGATGACTTGTAACTAGAAGGGTCAACTTGTGCTCGGAGAAATTTTTCAATTTATATACACAAAAATAAATTATTTCCATGTTAAAACTTTCCTAAATGGGTCTTAGGCAATTAATATTGACTCTCTTGACTCATGACAATTCTTTTTATGACATGACAAACCCTAGAAGAATGAAGAGAATGTTGAACCTAGTTGACCAATAAAAATAAGCATGAAACTCGTGCTTGAAAATAATATTTTTTATTTATTCTTTTATTTTTTACATAATATATACATAATTAAGTGAGTACAGTGACAATTATGGAGACCGAAACTAGTTACATCTTCCAACACAACTTCTTCAATGCACCATAATAATTTTTAATTGAAACTATATGACGACACACCTCTTCACTTACCTAAGCATCAATTAGTGCATAGGAATTGTTGTCCTTGTTCTTCCAAGTGGCTATATCTTTATCCGATGTGCATTAGAAGGTGCATTATCATCCTGTCCTTCACAGATACCCTTCCATGAGTCATTAAAAATGGGGGTATGTCTAAGCTTTCCTGACCATTATTTTTCGTTCTCTTTTTTAATAAGCGCTATGCTACTAATAGAGATGAGGGAATGCATCTTCAAAAAAACTCTTATGATACCTCTCGTACATTAGTAATGGTTTATGTATGGTTTTAAGTATCACATAGATCCCTTACCAAAATCGAGTTAGTTGTATGGGTTGGTTATCGCTGGAAACCACCTAGAAGGATGCTAAGGAGGGTTATTCTAAAATACTTGTGTCAAGACAAAAATTTTAAGGAGGTATCATCTAAAATACCCATGTATGCTAAAAATGAAAAATTCTCTAATATTTGAGTCGAAAATACCCATGTGTATTTAATGGTGTTAAGGAAGAATATTCAATGAGACGAAGAAGGAAAGAGCATAAAAGAGAAAAAACTAATTTTTGTGGATGCTTTGAACCAGTTCCCACCAGTAATGACACCAGAACAAAGTTAAGTGAATAGGTGTGATAAAAGGGGCCTCTAACCTACCCCACAACTAGGAATTGGAAAGGCATTGCACATGCCCCTTAGTTTGACCCGACAGCTCATGGTGAAAACTTCTTCCAGCCTCATGAATCTGCAGATTAATTGACACCCCATTCAAGGTCCTCAATGTTATGAGATCATGGCATTACTTTTGTATGAGGAAAAGGATTCAAGAATTCGAAATCATAAGGACTAAAAAAATACATGATTTCACTTTCAAGAAAACGAAATTTCGATTTGATACCATGAATTGAAAATAGCTCGAGTGTGAGTAGAACTATATTGTTGAGAGGATTTTGGGGAGAAAAAAATTGTTGAAAACGTTGTTGAATGCAACCAACGGAGCATTAACAATTACCCTAATGATGTAATAATTTTGACTAGGAATAGTCGAGTAAAGGAGACCAACATTGATAATAATGCTTATTTAAGGCAGAATTAAGGTTCCTACCATGTCAAAGGTAATATTTATGATGAGAAATGTTGATTAGAGGAGACCAATGTGGTATAATAATTCCTATTAAACATTACAATAGGAAAGATATAGACTCAAGGTTCTTGCTACAAGAGAAGAGATCAAAACTGACAACGGCCATTTGAATTCAAGGAGGATGAAAGAATCAAGGAGTCAAGTTGGCTCTAATATCATGTTCTGTCAGGCTAGATAACTCCCAAAAATGCATTTTTGTATTAGTGTGAATATAATTATATAGAATTACAAAGTTACCCTTAATCTTTCAAGGTCAGTTCCTATTCTAAATTTTTATAATTCCCTTATCTACAATTTACAAAATATACACGAAATCTCCAAGAATTTCATGTCTAACAACTAGCATACCCCCAAAGCTGGGGAAATGGAACGTCGAAGTGAATTAGGATGATATGGTGTTTGAATATAACAGAATTTTTTTGAATGCTTCATGGATAACTAATAGAGAATCCATTGAATAGAGTCCATGAATAATTTATTTAAATGATTTTTCAAATTATTAAGCATCAATGGAAAGCCTTATGTTGGTATCATCCATGATTGAAAACTACTAATATGCAATGGAACGAAGTAGTTACATGGTTTATAACCAAAAAAACACATTCTCAAATAGATGCATATAAAGAAGAAAATTTGAAGTTGCAAAGTGAAGAGGGATTTGAAAAAAAAAAAACTTTGTTTGGTGAAGGAGTTCGGACAAATGTAGATATCACCATTCTAAATAGTGAGAATTTTAATAAGTAGTGAATAAGAGAATTTGATTATTGGAATTTTTTTTGTCAAAAGGTTATAGGCTGCATCATGCTCAAATAAATATGCTATGGAATGAGAAAACATGGATAGAAAAACAAGGAGATTGGGTTTGACTTTTATTCAAACATAAAACTTGAAAATGAGTTTAGGGCTAGTAAGTGTTTTACTAGATCCAAATATTGAGCAACAATGATCCTGTTGTGAGAAGCAAGAAAAATTTGTTGTCCAATTAGAGTGTGTATTATGCAGAGTTTCAATGAAAAGGGAAACTACTACTCACCCTTGGGCTTGATAAGAGGTTGAATTTTTTTAAATTTGATGGGAAAATCCTTTTGAATTTCATTGATTCTCTTTGAATTCAAAGTCTCTAAGTTATTTGTATAACATTTTGGTCTAAATTATGGTGTTGGACATATCCTAAGACAAGTAAAACAATGGATTCTAGAATTTCATTGCTGTTTGAAAAAGCCCCTAATTTATATTTGTGATGTTGATAGCTTTGGTGATGGTTATTGTGTCTTTAAAATAGTAAAAATTTTGGTTTGAATTGTGGTATTCGTCATAGCCTAACACAAATGAAACAATTTTGGAGTTTCATTCTTGGTCAATAAAGCCCCCTAATTTATTTCTATGATGGTGATAGCTTGGGAGATGGATCCTTTTCCTTCAAGAAAATTATGTCACCATTTTCCATTGTCTCCCTCCCCAACTCAAGTAGAAAACCCTTGCACTATATCCTAGTTTAGATCCCTACAAATTATCTGCAACATAACAAAAATGAGGGTATATTACAAATCCATATCTCATTGCAATGTAACCAATACTAGAATTTTCTCATTTCCAAACCAAATCTACACTCAAGCATATACTTTTTATACCCTAACCAAACCTCATTTTCTCAATATGATTTAAATCAAATAGTTTTAGACTCTCCTTTTTGTAAGAGAAAACTCAAGTAACATGAAGTAGAAAACAAGTAAATTTGTGGGAAGCCATTAACTATAAATATGCATCATATTAATACAATAAAAATTAACCCCGAATGCAGGTGACAGACTAGACACGAGTGACAACCATATTCCACCCCACTCAGATAACGGAGATCTCCCACGCAGAGCTTCATCTGTTGTGGATCCAAATACCATTAGCCTCTTGCACGAACCTCGCAGAACCAGAAATGATGATGAGAGGACGGGAACTGCGTCACCATGCCCTGAACATCACCTCGCATCTATCATGATTAACCAGTATCGCAACCATACCTCCTCCCCCGAGCCTGCACAGGTTCTCAATCATAGCACGTAGATACGTGCGAAGGCCACTCATCTCCATCCTCACAGCTCTCATCCCCGCCCCTTTATAAAACTGAGCTATCTGCCCCTTTCCTCACTCATCCTGTTACCTTGGCCTTTTTCTCCCCTCACTCTACTCTGGCTTCTCACCTACTTCAATCGGTTGCAAAGCCCCTGTCCTAGTGTAGACTTGTGCAATCTCCTTTGGATTTCCGCTCTCCCCCCTACGAATTTTCCCCCCAGAGGTTTCTTCCCCCTTAACCCCAATGTGATTCCAGTCTCCTTTTCTCATCCCTGTGTGCTCCTATTTCTCCTAAAAAGCTCACCCAGGTGTGCAATGGCTCCTAGACTTCGCCAACACACTATCCACGGAGGTCAGAGAGGGGCTCTCTCGGGATGATATCATCATGGAGAGGATAATTGTCTTAAGTCGATTGATGGCTCCTCTTCCAGCACTTTTGCACGCTAAAGTCCCAAACCAGAGAAACGTGAAGAAACCTCCAGGAAAGCTACGTAGAGAGGCGGGTGTGGTTCAAGGAGGTCCACCTCCTCTCCCCAGATACACTCCCCGCATCGTAATCCTAATCCTCTGACTGCTCCAGAGAAGAAAGATGATGAAGGAGCTGGAAGGGAATGATCTAATGATTATGAGTGAATCATGGGCTGAGATGAATGGATGGCTCAATGAATATATCATTGACTATGAAGGTGCTCCAATCAATTTTCAGTTGATCAAGGTGGTGAAGGACTATGATTTTTATTAGGGAATGATGGAATAGGTTTTTCATTTGTTGTTCATAATCCTTCTTCTAAGAAATGTAGGCCATCTTCTCTATACTCCGGAAAATATAATAGGGTATGTTAAGCATTCTAACCCTAATGAAGTCATCAAGAGTTGGATGTGATAGGAATAGAGCCTTGAAAATTTTCCTTCACATGAGAAATATTTCATTATAATCTTCATCATAGGTGCATATCTGTCCATGAGGTGTGAAAAAGGGAAGAATATCCTTGTTTGGTTTTGATGTCTTGATTTGAGGAAGAAGTCATAATCTTGTTTCTTCAATCTTCCATTCTTAAACCATTTCTCCCCAACATTAGGGATTCTTGTAGCATCTGAAACGACAGCAGTAGATAAGTTCAAAGTGACCCCAGCTAATTCAACTTGATTGTCATGGAGTCCCGATATGAACAGTTTAGTTAGCATGGGGTGGTGTTCAACCCTCTTAACTTTCTCACAAAAATCATAGTAGCCAACATGTTTAAAGCATGTGACAGTAAATGGAGAGGCAAAGAGTTCTTTGGTGTTTGCAGGCTCAAGTCTGAGAACTCTTCCTCCTCTATGTGACCTCATTCTCTGTGTTTCCTCTGCTTGAGTTAATGTTGTGTTTTCCTCTTCTGTTGCCATGGTATTTTTTTCTAAAACCGTATGTATTAGGGAAGGGAAATGGGATAGGGAGATGGGAAAGGAAAACGGATAGAGATCTCTTATAGGGATATGTGATATGGGGAGGTGATAGGAAGTAGTGTTGAGGGATATGAGGAATAGGGAAGGGAATAGGGGAAAGAGTCATGGGAATCGGGTTTTAGGAGCCTAGGTCTAGAATGGCACCTAGGGCTTAGGGTTTTAGGAATTAGTAACTTAGGGATGGGTTTTATGATAAAAGGGTTTAGGGAATGAATTTTAAGACTGTAGGGATGGTATGGAGTGTAAGGGAAGTGATGTTTTTGGAATTATGGATGCAAGGGAGAAACTAGGGTTTTGCTTCTAGAAAACACCAAATTACCACTTCAATTATAAACTTGAACACATAAAAATTTGAGAAGATGATTTTGATGGAAAATTCCTCTTACTGTATTGCTAGAGGTGAATGGCTGAGTTGAGAAGTTGTGGAATCATTTCTGATCATTTGGATGGTTTTTCAAATTTTTTGATCATTTGCACCCTCCAACATTGATTTGTGCCTTGTTCAACTGATTTGTGCCCTCTTTCCAGAATATTTGTGCCCTCCAACAATGATTTGCGCCTTGCAGAACGTATTTGCGCCCTCCTTTCAGAATATTTGCGCCCTCACTTCTGCTCCTTTGGCCAATTGTGCTTATAATTTCGAATTTTTTGACTATTGGAGTGGTGGCTAAATATTTTAAAGAGAAAAATGAATATGATTTGATGTCTTTTGTCATAAATAGGAAATTGAATCTAAATTTAAATTTTAAAAACCCACATTTTTAATGTATTTTTTCGCTTTTTTGAACTATTTTCTTATTACCCTTTTCATCTAAATTTTTCTCTCTTGCAGGATGATGTTGTTGGAGTTTTCATTTCTCTCCTTTAGTTTGGCATGTGTATTTTGAGTTGGCAGCTAGGGATTGAAAATATCACATATAGAAAACAAAAACTTACATAGGAAATTAAAAATAAATTACATCTTTGTTTTCATATCAAAATGACATTTTGATATGAAAATCATATAAAATCAAAATTACAAATTTAAAAATATAATATTTACATACTAATAATATTTTGTAGATGAAAATAGAATGTTATTGAGTCACTCTCCCACTTTTTGTTGACTTTATTGGAATGAAATGGTGCATTTTTGGACCTTAAAAAATAAAACCTAATGGCCTAATGGGACCTTGAATGACCTGACTTTCATGATTGACTTTGAATGAGATAGGACATGGTGAAATGAGCTTTTCAAAAGTGTTATTATGCTCAGCAAGACATGAAGGTTAACCAGAAAATGTGAGTTTCGGAGGGAGAGTGAAGTTTTATTGAGTAGGGCCACCATCAATCAAACAAGTTTTAGCATGACATAGTGGAATGATATAAAAATTCCAGAGTGAGACACCTAAAATGAGAATGAAAAGAGCTATTTTGATCACTAATGGCAGAATGCATATTCTGACACTAACATTGGCCTTATTGGGGATGGCACCTCTGAAAGAGGTGTCAAGAACCACATATCTCTCAATTTTTCAAATCAGTGCCTCTTCTATTGGGCCAATACGGTCAAAAAATAACTCAAAGTGAAATGCAAGACTAACTATTGACAACTCAATGACCAAACTAACTGAAACTGACTCAAATTTGACTGAACTTGACTGAAATATTAACTCAAAACTGAACTTACTCTTGTGCAAACTTAACTTTAAATAGTAGAAACTCAATGAAGCTCCATGGCCTTCACTTCGAGCTCCAAAATCCAATGTTTTTCCACTTAACACTTGCATAAATATCAAACTAATATATATAATGAGGATGAAAAATTTTCATAATTTTCAGATCAAAATAGATAGTACTTCAGGAGCCTACCATTAACTAGCCCTCCTAGGAAACTTTTCCCATCCATTTCTTCCAAGAGATATGCATTTTTTCCACGAGAAACTGCAACCTTTAAAGGACCTTTCCATAAATTATCTAACTTCCCGTGCTTACCTTTGTCTTCATTCCTGGTATCCCATCGGAGTACCACATCATCGATCTTGAAATAATCTTTCTTGGTTTTTTTTTCATAAATATGCTTGATCTTATCATGGAGCTTGGAAGTGTTCTGAAACACTTCTTCTCTCGTTTGCTGCAAGTGAATCCTTTGGTTTATTTTGTGTTGAATATCATTTTCTCCACTTCCGGCCTCTTCTAGAAGTTTCATGATTGGGACAGCCAATGAAGTAGGGAAAATTGTATCCACAACGTTAACTACCTAAAATGGAGACATCCCAATGGATCTCTTGCTGCTTACTCGATCTTCCCACAGTGCATTTATTAACTTATTGTGCCAATTATTTTTTCTCGCCTCCAACATATTTTTTATTATACTGATCAAAGACTTGTTGGATGACTCTGCCTATTCATTGCCCTGTGGATAATATGTTGTAGAATGACCCAATTTAATGTTATACTTATCACATAATTATGTCACCTTCTTTGATTTGAAGGCTACTGCGTTATCTGTGATGATATTTCTAGGACAACCAAACCGGGACAAGATGTTAGCTTCTAGAAACTAAATTATAATTGAGTCTATGGCTTGCCTGGTTGGGATCGCTTCAATCCATTTTGTGAAATAGTTTGTGGCGGTAAGTATCCATCAATGTTGAGCGGATGAGGGTGGATGTATCTCACCGATAAAATCTAAGCCCCACTACTAGAAAAAAGCTTCAACTGAAATGATTTGTAATGGTAAAGGAAGAATCTTATGTTTACCTTGGAAAAGTTGGCATTCATGGTAGCTCATGACCGTCTTGTAAAAATTTGCAAACAATGTAGGCCAATAGTAACCCGCTCTCAGTACTTTTTTGTTCGTGGTCTTCCAGTACAAATGACCTCCACAATCTCCCTTGTGAAAATTCTTCATCACTTCTTTTTATTCATCTTCTACCAAGAAATTGAGCAACACTCCTCCAAGATCCTTCCAGTAGAGTGCACTATCTAGTCTGCATTATTTCGAAGGCTTAAGCTTCAAGGACCTGCTCTTAATTTTTGACATGCCTAGAGGAGGATTCGAATATTGTAAAACATAAATAATATCAACATATCATGGATATGATGAAAAGAGATCTGATACCTGAACAAGACTTACACCTTCTTCGTCATCGGATAGTGTTGATATGATATTGATGTCAAGTGCATGTATATTAGACTCAGCCATGAGCTTGGCTAAGCCTTTCCCTTTGATCACCTTGGTCAGCTTGATATCAAGGCCATACTCTAAAAGTGTTCCTATCCACCTACCTCTTCTTCCTTTTGTATCTTTTTGCATAAGTACTTCTTTAACCACTGCATTTGGAACATATGCCAAAATATGTGAGTGCAAAATATAAACACGGAAGTCTTTGAGTGCTTTGACCAAGGCCAAGGCACAGAATTTTCTCAATTATGTTGTATTGGAGGGTTGCATCCCTTATTGTGCAACTAAATAATGCTATTGGTAGCTCGGTCCCATCTTTTTTTTGCATAATCACTGCTACCAAATTATGCTCAAAAGCAAAAGTAAATATAATGAAATCTAGTGAATAATCAAAACTTGTCAATATTGGAGCAGTGGTCAAAGAAAATTTGAATGAGTTGAATGACTTACGAGCATTTTCAGACCATATAACATCATTTTCCTTCTTCAGCATGTTATTTAACTCTCTAAGATGTTTTGCTAGGGTGGGAATAAACCTACATAGGAAATTCATCCTACCGTTGAACGCTTGAATTTCCTTCTTGTTTCTAGGGAAATCTATTTGTTGTATCACTTCAACTCTAGAAATATCTATCCAGATCCCATATTTTGAGATGATGTGACCCAAGAGATTACCTTCTTCCATGGAAAATAGGCACTTTTAGGATTTAAGGAAATCCCAAATTTTCTACATCGTTGGAAGACAACTCTCAAATGGTGTAAATGCTCATCATCTGAATTTGAATAAACAGTCAGATCATCTAAATAAACAACAAGGAAGACATATTTTTCATTACCAAAATCTATTTCCATGGCACGCTGGAAAGTGGCCCCGTCATTCTTCAAACCCAACGGCATCTTGACATATTTAAAGGTACCCCATGGTGTAGTGAATGTTGTCTTATCTTGATCATATTCATGCACAAGGTTCTGTGTAGCCCGAGTAACCATCCAACAATGACATCATGTTGTCTCCTACAACTCACTGAAGTATGTGGTCCATCTTGGGAAATGGGTAATTGTCTTTTAATGACACCTTGTTCATAGTTCTGAAATCTATACATAGTCGAATTTCACCGGTCTTCTTCCGTACTAGAACCAAATTGGAGATCCAATCTGAAAATATGACTGGAACAATGATGCCTACCTTATAGATCTTGTTTACCTCCTCTTCAATGGACGGCAATAATTGTGGGTTTATTCTCATGAGCTTCTGTCTAAAAGGCTTTTGATTTGGCTTGATCAGGATTGTGTGTTGAATGATATCTTGATTGTACACCTTTAGAACTGAGTAATCCCAAGAAAACACGTCAGAAAACTCAGTAAAAAAATCAATATATTTAGGCTTTACCTCTGATGGAAAATACTTAGAAAGCTTGATGAACTTTTGTTGCTCCGTTGTCCTAATATTAACATCTTCTACCCCTTTTTCTGTGGGGACCAAAGTAGGTTTTCTCGCCACAACATCTTGATCAAATAACTCTTCCAAAGGTATGAGATATTTCAGAATGTTATTATCCTTGGGCTGAAGTATGTCAATCTGATCTTCCTCAATAACTTGGTCATCTTTGTCGTACACTTCGTCCATAGAACAGTTCTCAAACTCACCTTCACTCTCAAGGAAATTGTTCACTTGTATATCGTCCCAGAAAACTTGCCAAAATTTCAAGTTATCCGAAATGGCAGGCCTATGCTTTATATGGATCTCAAAAATTTTATTTGAAAACATTATAGCTCTGAAATTACTCACAGCAGTGGCTAATGAATCAGCCATCAAGTTTTGCAACATCAACACTACTTTAAGTGTATATTATAAAAAAAAAATCTTAAAATATCAAGTGTTGCATTCCTATATTGCATCATCCTTGGGTGATTAGCTTGATACTCACCTTTGATTTGTTTAATTACCAGCTCTGAATCACCATAGGCTGCAATTCTCTTAGCTCCCAATTTTTTCAGAATTTTCAAACCGGTAATGAGCGCTTCATATAGAGGATCATTATTCGTAAAATCAAATGCTAGTTTGTATGAAAACAACCTTACATTGTTTGGGACCTTATTTTTCTATTGAAATGGATTGCGGATCCATAAACCAATGCCAAACCTATCTTTGCCAATGGAACAATCAAATTCCATGCTCCAAAGACCATCTTCTTCTTCAAGGTGTTGAAACTCTTGATTCTGATTTGACACAATTCTATGATATGATTCTTTATGGTGTTCTGAACTTTAATCTACCTTCTCTGATGGTTGTTTGGATATAGTAGGTAGATTCTCTTTCTCTTTTCTAACACTGTTCTAATGCAATCTAAAACTTCACGGACATCCTCTATTTCTACTAATTGACAATCAACATCATTTAATCCAGAATCATTGTACAATATAAAGGACTCTAAGTATGTATGTACATTGTTGACAGGATGATTATTAGGCCTTCCATTATTTGTGATCATGTACTTCATTTTAGTCTCACGATATATTTTTCTCATTTGACCGAAGATAGGAATAATGGCATAGGAAAAGTCCAACTGCAGTGTACCTCTCAATTTAGCCCCCCGGGATCTTGATAACAACATACTAAAACATGGTGGAATATCGGCAACTACCACGTCCATAAGGACATTTTTGACTTAGATCTACTCTAGGGAGACAACTAGATATTTTATTAGACCCAAACAAAGGACATGACTAGAATCAAAAGAATATACATCATGATATGGGCGGGTTATGTCAAGGTCAATATTTTCCATGATAGCTTTGGACAGGAGGTTGTGGGTGGCCATGGAGTATAAAATAATGTTATGAAGGATGCACTAATGAACTTTAAGACTCAGGTAAAATGGTGGGACCTCACTATCTTCAGACTGACCATCGATGGCGGGACCAAATTTTAACTCGAGCTGATCATCCTCTACATTAACCCTGTCAGATAAAGGGTCAACTTTCAAAGTTTTGACTACATGGATTTTGTATTTATCAATTTTGACCAATTCAGTAAGAGGACTAGAGACCTTTAACTTAGAAATTTCTGACTCTAAATTGAAAGGTATATTTTTATCTACCACTTTTATAATAACATCCCTTTTCTCAACATGATATTTCAGTGCAACTTATTTTCTTGGAATATTTCTTTCTTTGACATGTGCTCTTGTAGAAGGTTGATTGCTTCTATTCTTATTTGGAGCTATAATCTCTTTACCCTTATTTTGAACTTGTTTTGGCAGTGCTTCTTTCTACTAAAATGTCTTCTTTGGAGGTGGAGTTATTGGAACATCACGGCTCCTCAAAGAGTACTGCCTTTGCTGAGAACTCAATGCATTAAGGTATCCTCTCTGATAGTCATCAGATTCTACTTCTAACTCATGATCATTTGCCATTATGAAATTTTTATCACTAGGTGAACTTTTTTTTTCCACATATTCTTCATCCTCAGTAAGAAAAATGGGCTAACCATCAGCTATGAAAAGAAGGTTCTCCTCTATTGTTGGTTCTTCTGCCTCATCACTCTGAGCATAGTTATGTTGAAGTGGTGTTCTGATTTTTTGTTTTTGTTGTGTTTCAGGAGCTCGTTGCTCTCTCTACTTTATCCAGAACTGAGGTTGCTACTGTTGGCCTTGAAAGTTCGGATTTCTAATTTCTGGCTCCGTCTGTCTATCTGAAATAGACATCTTATCGACCATTCTCTCCATGGTTTTGAGCAAAGCATCAAATTTAGTATCTAATGAATTGGAAGGTTCCTCTTTGATAGTCACTTTGTGTTCATTTTTAAGTTTGGACTTTTTAATCAAAAGATTGGCTTCAACACTCACTGAATTTTTTATCATCTCTTTATGGGTAGTAGGATTTCTTTCTCTTAATGAGTAGGCCATATCGCGATCAAAATCTTCGGGATAACACAGAAGGGATAAAACAGGAGGTGGCTTCATTTCATTTGGGATGGAATTATAGAGTTTGAGGTATCGAGAATTGTAATCAGGAACTGATTCATTGGGATTGCGTTTCAAAGAATCATATTCAGCAAGGATTTGTAAAGGATTTTTCTTCTCATCCCACCTGGCTAAGAAAGAATGAGTTAGCTCAGTAGGAGTCCAAATAGAATTAACTGCTAGGGCATGAAACCAAACCTTGACTTCACCTGAAAAACTTTGTGCAATGATTCACATCTTGGCATCATCTACATATAACTCCTCAAGATCTATGAAGGTTGTGATTTTGGCCATGTGCTGACGGGCAATGATTTGATATTTTTCATCAAAAATGGGAAGCCTTTGGCCATATCCTTGATGTAGATCAGCAACATTACCAGGGATAACTAAAGGTCCAAAACAAGCCATATTTATTGTTGAATGTGGTGGAGGGGGATGAATGAGGGATGGATTAGTCTAAAGGGGTTCTTGAGGGGGAAGTTGAGATGATGATGGGATGGATTATGAAACAGTGACTGTTTGGGAAACTTCGAGAATATGAAGGGTTTCTTGCTGGTATTGAATAAAGGCTTTTTCAGTAGTGTAACTTAGGGTATTTGCTAAATTTTCTATCTTGTAATATTGTCTCCTGATTTTAACATCAATCTTGTTTGCAGCTTCAACTAATGATGGATTTAAATCTAATCTCCAAGTTTTAGGGACTACTATATTCAAATCAGCCTTGGATTTGGTTCTAAACAATGATAACTCAAATTCATTATAAAATACTAAATATTGTATGGCTACCAAATCATAATGTAATGAGAAAGATCTTACCAAATTTTGAGGAGGAGATTTTGATGAGCTTGAAACTAGCTGAGATATTTTCCTCTTTAGGATTCTTTTAGGATCTTCAATGGGAGATAATGGATCTGGATCAGGATTAGACTTGGTATACCTTCTTCAAGAAGCCATATCTTCTCTTGAGGAACTAAAATTATGAAATTAGCCTTATCAAACTTGATCCCATCATCCAAGGGATCAGTTTCCAAAGGATCTTTGTCTTACACACAGGGAAAAGTTTGTCTCTTCATTCCTTGGTAGTGGTGCCATGATGTTATCACTTTGCCAGATTCCCAAGGCCGAGGAAGGAATCCCAATAGAGGTAACCATAGACCAAGCTTTTGATTTGATAGATAGCCCTATCAAATCAGATAGGGCTCTCTCCAAAACTGTCACAGCTAGGAGGGCTGGAGAAATTAGGGTTTTTAGGCTAGATATAGAGTGCAAGGGGTTGTTTTGATTTTATTTTGTTGGGGAATCACTAGATGAAGGAATTAGGTCAAGGAAAGCTAAGTCAGGGAAAATGAGTTAGGGTTGCAAGGATCAATGGGGCAAGGTAGGTACAATGCTTATCAGTTGAAGAGAATTGTTATGGAATGGTGTTGAAGCTGTAAGAAGGCTAAGAAAAGCATAGGAGATGTATTTTTCTCAAACAGAAGAAGATGAACAAAATATGATCAGTTACCCAAAATAGAGCATGTGCTAACATGTATTCTAATTATCTAACTTGTAAAAGATCATAACATAGAAATGAAGTGAAGATGAATACAATACTTTCAAACATATGATACTAAATAAAATACAAGTATCTCATTTAAATACCACAAGTATCTCATAAAATTAGTTGCAACGCCTCTTTATTAGCTGGCCAAACTGAGTACAAAATTTTCCTCTACCAACTAGCAAACATCAAATGGATTCCAACCATTCACTAGTGAGAAGAAAAGAGATAAATAGACATCAAAACAAGCTTCACTCATCCTCAGGGGTCGAATCCATGAGGTGAGGAAGAGATCCACTAACTGCTGAACTGGAAATTGAAGTGTAGGGTGGCCCAAGTGACTCACTCCTCATTACATTGAACTGATTCATCATGACTCATTAATGACTTTAACCCTATGAATCTACCCTAGGTAAGTAATCCTTGACATAATTACATTTTACCATGATTAATTTCATGAGTAGAAAGAGAATTTGCTGAAGAAAAGTCAAAACTTGAGAGAAATTTTGAAAAAATCAGCAAACTTGACATTTGCGCCATCCACTGTGCATTTGTGCCATCCTAGTGTCATTTGTGTCCTCTTTGTTCAGGGCCAGTTTTAAAGGCCTTCCCGATGTCAAAATGAGGCCTTAGATGGCTTGTTGGAAAGAACTGCCTGTCCTCTTTCCAAATATGCCTCATGTTATGAAAATGGAGGTTATTTGACCCCTCAAAAATCCAATCTCCCAAGACTGGTATTTGCGCAGTGCCAAGGTGAAAAAAGGGGTAGAAAGGTCATTTTGAGGTGGGTTTTTGGGATTTTCACCCATAAAAAATGAAAACCAAGGCTGGAAACATGGTTTTATGAGATGTATAAATCATTATGAATCTAATGGTGCCTTCCTTCTCCTCAAAAAGTGTGCCAATTATTTGCGTAGCGCCTAGGGCGTTGCTTAAATGCCAAATTTTTTGCTAATTAAATGCCTCAAAAAACACAGAGTTTTCCAGATTTTGAAAAAAAGCTAAAAAATGACTCAAAATTGTTGGAACGGTTGAGGATGATGTGTCTAAGCTTGTAGGGAAGCCTCAACAAGGATGTCCAACTTTTTCTCCTCCTTCTTGATCAAATCTTCAATTTTAGCATTGGCTCTTTTGAGCTTGGCCAATGCAAATTTTTCTTTCCAAGCATGAAATTTGACCTTCCTTCTCAACTAGTCATTATCATTGTTGGCCTTCTCTAGCAAATTCTCCAAGTATTGGTTGGCTCTATAAAGCCATGGTGCCTTGTTCCGATTGATTTCTATGTCAAGCTGCTCATTTAGGGTTAGATGGTCAAGTAGCTCAGCTTCCCTTTTTCTCTATAGAGCTAGAGCTATTTTCAGGTGATCAGGTGATCATGTCCTAATTGGAAAAATGCTCAAAATTTTATTTTCTCAGAATTGGTTGAAACTAGAATGACAGGAAAGGTCTCGTCAAAACGATCTTGTAGCCGCAACACTAAAATTTGATGTTATATGAGAAAGATATTTAAGTTTGAAGTTTCTCAATTTCAAGGAAAAATCCCAATTTAACTCAGTTTGACTTTGGATAAAAAATAATTAAAAAAGGAATATTCCATAGAATATTCCACAAAATATTCTATAGAATAGTCTAGGAGGACCAATGGGGGGGCGCCATGTGGCCAGCCCAGAGGCCACCATGTGGCCCCAAGAATCCAAAGTTTATGGTATAAAAATTTGTATATGGGCTGACCAGAGTCGAACGCCGATCGGGTGGCCACCATCCCATGGGCCCGACCAACCCGCCTACATGTAGTTCTTATCATACAATAGTCCTCATGCATATATAAAGTTTTCAATATGTTTCGGTGGGGCCAAAAGGGGGCCAGCCCCCTCTACAATGAAGACACACGCGGAAAACCAAGGGGCTAGGCGCAAACTCCAAGGCAAATTAAATGGTTGCCAACCGTTATATATATGTGTGTTCACATGTTAATGTTGTCGGGTGTGGAAAGGTAGGTTACGATTTCAATAACCGTTATGGTCAGTTAACTCAGCGGGCTTGTCGGTGGTCCCATGTGAACCCACGAGCTAACGTTTATTATAACCGTTAACTGCCCGGAAAAAATTGAAGTGTGCCCACCAATTTTGGTACTGTTGCTATTTTAACTGGAGTTAACTCCAATTATCCACAATTAGTGGAGGTTTTTTAGGGAAAACTGGGCAAAACTTCAATGGGACATAAATTTTGCTAGGAGAGTCCTTTTAGAGCGACTTTTTTTTTTTTGGATAATTTGAGCATTCTAGAGCTAATGGTGTAGTTTTCAGAGGCAACAGAGATCATATTCAGGTACGTTTTTAGTAGAGAAGCTTGCAGAGCCATCAGGGCCTAGGGATTGTTGGAGCTGTATTAGGCTATGGTTAACCTTTGGAGGTGAAAAAAAAGCCTATCTTTACTGTTTTCTGTGTTTTGAACTCATTTTCATAGCTTTTTTTGCTTGTTTAGGATTTCTGATCATTGTATTAACAAATTTGAGCATAATAAGAGCAAGGACATGCCCATTTGGGGGCCTTGGACCTGGCAGATGTAGCCCAGGAGGGGTGAACTACCTGATCATATGCTGTGTTATATTCTGTGATTTATTTGATGTTTTTTATCAGAGTTAAAGATGCTAAATAGTAAGAATAAATAAGCCTCCTACACACAAAAAGACTCATAAAATCACCAAAATCATTTTGTTCCAATTGCAAAACACATTAAACAATTTACACACATAAGTTTATGGATATTGAATACCTTGCACTAGCAAACAAGTAGTTTCATTATCAGATCATTAGTGATTACTTCTATTATTTCTTTAGGCAGAGTCTGTGAAGGGCCAGCAAGCTTCGGGATCTCATCCTTTCTTTAAAGGTGTCATATCCTGTAAATGCCCCTACAGTCCATCTCTGTATTAGAAATAAGAAGTTCTCACATTTCAAATCATCGGGCCTCAAGTTCTGGGTCTCTGTCTTGGTACCTATTCTTCTTCCTCATCAAGCAAACCATACTTCTCCATTGCTTCATCTAGCATTTTCTTGGCCTTATGAGCCTCCCTTTGAGCAGTGAAAGTACTTCAATTCATCAATGACCTATTTGGTCTTCAACTGCTCATTTTCTTGCTCAAGAAAGTGAATAACATATCTAGCCCTATAAAGATTAGTTTGAAGGTCACTAATCTTGGCATCTTTACCTTTGATTGTTGCAATTGTTATTTTTTCCTCTTCATCTTTGTCTAGGTCAACAATCTGAAAGTCTTGCTCAGTTTCATGATTGTCTTCCTCATCATGAATGAGTGGCTCTTTGAACTTTTCTTTTCCTTTATCCACCTAGTGTGTTGATGTTGAAGGCATGGCCCCTTTCACTCCAAGTGAAGAAAACACATGCCTATAGCCTCTCTGGTATGTTTTTGGCAATGACTCAACCTCAACAAAACTAGCCCATTTAGGCTCAATGTCATCTATCCTATGAGGTGACCCAAAATCATGATGAGATGGAGATGAAGGGTCATAATGAGACGGAGATGAAGGGTCATGATGAGATGGAGATGAAGGAGGTGAAGGGGACTGATCTAATGATGATGAGTGAATTATGGGTTGAGATGATGAAGGGACATGCTGTGCATACTAAATGGATGGCTTAATGAAGATATCATTGGCTATGCAGGTGCTCCAAGCAATGCTCAGTTGATCAAGATGGTGGAGGAAAATGATTTTTATGAGGGAATGATGGAATAGGATTTTCATTTGTTGTTCATAATCCTTATTCTGAGCAATGTATGCCATCTTCTCGATAATCCAAAAAAGATAATAGGTTAGGTTAAGCATTCTTACCCTAGTGAAATGCATCAAGAGCTGGATGTGATAGGAATAGAACCTTGAAAATCTTCCTTCACATGAAAAATATATCATTATAATCTTCATCATAGCTGCATATATGCCGAAGAGGTTTGAAAAAGGGAAGAATCTCCTTGTTTGATTTTGATATCTTAGTTTGAGGAGGAATTCATAATCATGTTTCTTCAATTTTCCTTTCTTGAACCATTTCTCCCCAACATTAGGGATTCCTGTAGCATCTGAAATGATAGCAGTAGATAAGGTAAAAGTGATGCCAGCTAATTCAACTTTATTTTCATGGAGTCCTGATATGAACAGTCTAGTTAGCATGGTGTTTTGTTTAAACTTCTTAACTTTCTCACAAAAATCATAGCAGCCAACATGTTTAAAGCATTTGACAGTCAATGGAGAGGCTAGAAGTTTTTTAGTGTTAGTAGGCTCAAGTTTGGGCACTCTTCCTCCTCTCTTTGACTTCCTTATCTCTGTGTCCTCTGCTTCAGTAAATGTTGTGTTTTCCTCTTTTGTTTCCATGTTGTTTTTGTTTAAAACCCTAGGGATTAGGGAAGGAAAATGGGATAGGGAGATGGGAAAGGAAAACTGATGGAGATCTCTAATAGGGATATGTGATAAGGGGAGGCGATAGGGAGTAATTTTTAGTGATATGAGGAATAGGGAAGGGAATAGGAGAAAGAGTGATGGGAATTGCGATTTAGGACCCTAGGTCTAGAATTGCACCTGGGGCTTAGGGAGATGGGAAAGGAAAACTGATGGAGATCTCTAATAGGGATATATGATAAGGGGAGGTGACAGGGAGTAATGTTTAGTGATATGAGGAATAGGGAAGGGAATAGGAGAAAGAGTGATGGGAATTGCGATTTAGGACCCTAGGTCTAGAATAGCACCTGGGCTTAGGGTTTTAGGAAATATTAAATTATGGATAGGGTTTATAATAACAGGGTTTAAGCAATGAATTTTAAGATTGTAGGGGTGGTATGGAGTGTAAGGGAAGTAGATTTTTGGGAATTATGGGTGCAAGTGAGAAAAACTACGGTTTTACTTCAAGAAAAATTCCAAATTACAACTTCAATTGCAAAGGTGAACACATATAACTTTGAGAAGATGATTTTTATGGAAAATTCCTCTTACTGGATTTCTAGAGGTGCATGACTAAGTTGAGAAGTTTTGGAAGGCAATTTCTGGTCATTTGGATGGTTTGGTAAGCTTGCTGGTCATTTGCGCCATCATCAACGCATTTGCACCCTCTTTTCAGGATATTTTCACCCTGTTCAACTGATTTGCACCCTGTTCAACTGATTTGTGCCATGTCTACACATTTGCACCATACAAAACTAATTTTTCCCTCTAGAACATATTTGTGCCCTCTTTTTAGTATATTTCTGCCCTCACTTTTGCTCCTTTGACAATTGTGCTCAGAATTTTAATTTTTTTGGCTATTGGAGTGCTGGCTCAATCTTTTAAAGAGGAAAATGAATATGATTTGATGTCTTTAGTCATAAATAGAAAAATGAATTTGAATTTAAATTTAAAAACCCAATTTTCTAATGTATTTTTTCACTTTTCTCAACCATTTGCTGATTACACTTATATCTGACTTTTCTCTTTTGCAGGATGATGTTGCTAGAGTTTGACACTTCTCTCTTTTAGTTTTGCATGTGTCTTTTGAGTTGGAAGATAGGGATTGAAATTATTACATATAGAAAACATAAAATTACATAGAAAATTGAAAATAAATTACATCTCTGTTTTCATATCAAAATGACATTTTGATATGAAAATCATAAAAATCCAAAATTACAAATTTAAAAATATGATATTTACATGTGGATGATCTTCTCTAGGTGAAAATAAAATTGTTATTGAGTCACTCTCACACATGTTTATGAATTTATTGAGATGAAATGGTGCATTTTTGGACCTTGAAAACCAAAACCTAATGATCTAATGGGACCTTGAATGACCTGACTTCCATCATTGATTTTGATTGAGATAAGACATGGTGAAATGAGATTTTCAAAAGTGTTATTATGCTCAGAAAGACATGAAGGTGAGCCAAAAAATGTGATTTTTTGAGGGAGAGTGAAGTTTTATGACTAGGGATACCATCAGCGAAACAATTTTTAGCATGACCTAATGGAATGATATAAAAATTTCAGAGTGGGACACCTAAAATGAGAATTAAAAGAGTGATTTTGATCATTGATGGCAGAATGCATATTCTAACAATAACACTGCACAAGTCTCCCAACTTCCCTCATCCTTTTCCTGCCTTATCTGGATGGTTCTTCTTATGTTGTGGTCTCCAGTCTCTTCTCCTCAATTTTTGGTTGTTCCACAACATCATGAGGTTCCTCCTTTGGAGATAAAATATTCCACTCTAGTGGGATCTGAAGATCCCTCTCAAGAGAGCACCGCATGTCCTCATCTTCATCAAATTTTACATCCCTTCATACCACTTCCATTCTGAGGGATCGTAAGTACACATGGTAGTTGTGGGGAGTTTCTGTGTACCCTACGAATATCCCCAACTCCGGGGTTGACTCTAGCTTCTTCTTGGCATATTTGGAAACATGGAAGTAGAAAGAGGCTCCAAAGATCCTAAAGTGCGACACATCTGACTTCCTCCCTAAGAAAGCCTCCTCTAGTGTAATCATGCAAAAAATATGATGAGGACTTCGATTTTGTAAATAGACTACTATGTTGTATGCTTCGACCCATAAGTGCAGAGGTAGGCCTTGGTCATGAAACATCTCCCTCACTGCTCCCACAATGCTACGATTCTTCCTCTTTTCCACCCTGTTCTGTTGTGGGTTGTGGGGTGTTTTCAACTCTTGTTAAATGTCTTATTTTGCATAGAAAATTTTAAAATCATTTGACACATACTCACCTTGATTATTGCTCATGAGATCCTTCACCTTCTTGCATGTTTAATTCTCCATGAGTGCCTTGAACTCAACGATCTTGGAGAAATTATCATCCTTATTGCGCATGAAGAAGATCCAACACTTCCGTGAGTAGTCATCAATAAATATGACAAAATATTTGTGCCTAGCAATGGAGGTTGTTGAGAAAGGTCCACAAACATCAGAGTGGATGCTTTGTAGGACTACATGTGCCTTATTGTCCTAATCATGGAAGGTGGATTTTGTGTACTTCCCTATAGTACATCCTTTGCATACATCCTAATGCTCAATTTATCCTTTGGGAAGGCCTGTGATTATCTGTTGCATGATATCCAAAGCTCCATCATGAAAGTGGTCAAGTGTTCTATGCCAAAGTTTACCAACATTGTGCCTTTGCACCTTCTCTGACTGTGTGCTCAATGCAGCACAATCCTCCACATCTAGCTTGTACAAGTTCTTCACCTAAACCCTGATTTGCTTCACCTATCCCGTGGATATTTTTATAAGGAATTTATTTCCTTTGTTGGAGATCACATCATATACATGGTATTCCAAAACTAAAATAGATAAAAGATTTTTCTTTAGGCTCGGCATGAACATGACATCCTTGAGCCTGAGGGGGGAGCCTGATTCCCTCTGAAAGGTGATTGTACTAACCCCGGTCATGTTATACCTTCCATCACCCCCCATATCAATGTGCATATGCAAGTATTTCTCCATCATGTCACTAAAAAAGTCTCTATTCCTCATCATGTGGAATGAGGCACCAGAGTCTAGGTACCACATGCTCCCCATCATTGTGTTGGCCATGCATGTAATGAGGTTAAAGTCAATCTCGAACTGTGAAGCGAAACCTTCACTTGCTACTCCTCCTGAGGTCTTCTTTCTCGCCTTCTTGTGTGGAAAATTTGTGGCATAGTGCCTGAATTCATGACAATGGAAGCATTTTGTTTTGATAAATATTTCTTCTTTCCCCCTTGACTGGATTCTGGTTAAGAGTGTGATTTCTTCCCTTTTCCCTTATTTTTCCTTCCATCAAATGAAAATTTTAATTCATGCTCTCCATTGGATGAAGTCCCATCTCTGGTATTCTACCTTATTTCCTCTTGTACCAAATCAAACCATAAGTTCTCCCAATTCAGTAGTTTCTCCCTCCCATTCACTAAATCTTAATAGCTGTGCAAACTCTTGGGAAGGCCCAAAGGGTTAGGCTTATAAGCCTTCTTCATAACACTGACCCTGTTTATTTCATCATGACACTGTGTGAACCTACTTAGATACTGCGTAATTGTGTCATTCTTCTGCATCTTGATACTTTGAAGTTTATCCTTGAGCACTAACTTCCTGTTGTCACTATTATTATCAAACAATTCTATAAGTTCCTTCCACATCATGAAAAAATTTTCCTTTCTATGGATATTTGAGACAATATGATATCTTACTCCCTCTAGTATGATTCTCCTTGCTTTCACCACATATTTCTTCCATTAAGAAAGGTTGTGGGCATCAGATGCTTGTGGTTTTGAAACATATGACTTGATGTCTTCTAGAAATCCATTATCATCCAATACCACCTCTATGTGACCCTTCCATGCAAAAAATTAGAGGTGTCTTCCAAGGCATACTATAGCCATAGTCCATTGAAAGCCATCTTCTCAATTTTGAAGAAAAAAGACAACATTGATCTCCAAATTAAAATATTTGAGAAAAAAACTTCGAATTTATACTCTATTGTGAATCTAACTCTGATACCATGTAGAAATTAGGTTATATATTTTCAACTACTCATGAATTTTTAACCAAAATCACAAGACAAAAACCTACTCTACTATTCTGAGTACATTAATTCATAACTTAGAACAAAATTTTCAGACATGCAATAATAATGCACACACATGAACAAGTATTTTTATATGGGGAAATCAATCTTCTAAAAACCCCAATGCCTCTTGCATTAATCAGATGAGATAGAGATGTATTACATTTTCTATTCTCAACTGAGCTCACCCTGCATGTGCTCAATCTATCTCACCGGTCACTTAAGACCTCTGGCCTAGACTTAGTCAATTTCTTCTTTGTCTTGAGTTCCTATTTCCTTGTGTTGTTCCTTGAGGAATTGGCCACTAGTATTTAGGAAATTCCCTTAATTTGATTGTGCAATTCCTCTAGGTCCTTCCTCTTACTACATGCAACGGTTGTACACTCAGAACTAGTCTACAAATGATGTTAGACAACCTTAGAATCTCCATATCAACTGGGTAACTTGAATTCTCTACATGCACTAGCTATTTTTGGCTGACTGATCAATTAACTAGATCATCTTTAATTTTGAATAAAGTCCTATTGCACAACTTGACCCTCCACTAGTTCTTCCAATAGTTAGGACTAGTTTAAATGAAAAAAAAAAAAACCTTAGATAACTGACCTTGATTTCTACAAATTAGCAATCGCACATGATAAACTAAACTCTAACTGCTCCAACTCAAATTTAATGAGTAAACTAGGTGACACAAGTGTTGGAACGAGGTCCCCTAAACTACATTTTTGGTCCAGTTTTGTAATATTTTGTAATACTTGGCCTAGCGCAGGGGATTTGGGGTGGGTCAAAGCCTCGATGTATTGTAATGGGTCAAAGGGTATACTAGGAGTCCGCAAACCATGGTTTGTAGACCATAGACTAGCGCAAGCTAAGGATTTATAAATAGATAGATAAATTGAGTCTAGAAGAGGCTAAGTAAGAATTAATTTGAGCTTTGATACGAACTTGTGGATATTTGGTGTTGATCATCTGGGTAAGGGCTCCTTCTAGCTGTGTGCGTGAAGACCCCAAATTCCTGTTGTGTGCATACCCCACTGGCTGTGTGCACAGGCTGGTAATAGAATTTGTAAGTCAGATTTGAATATGAATGACTGAGAAGGATGTTGATGATATTTTAATGTTGTTGTGTTATGATTATTGGATATTCTTATATTCTAAGATCGTGTTTTCTTACTGAATACTGATTATATACTGATGCGCACGTGGATGTGATATGATGAATGCATAGCTCTGGTTAAAATACTTTGCTCAAGTTACCTGTTAATTACGATCTATGCTTAGTCGATATACTATTAAAAGGATTCTATATTGGGCTTCTCCTACGCAAGTTTGTTAGATCCGAAGGGAACCCCTTTAATTAACTCTCTCTCTCTCTCTCTCTAGGGTGTGTAAACCTAGTTCTAGCACCCTCCCTTACTACTTCGGGTGAGACCTTGACCTACGCAATCAGGCCATTGTAGAAAGGGCTAGTAGTACCGAGGTTTATTGGCAAACCTTAAAACGGAACCTAGGTCAAGGCCCCTAAAGCAAACAAATGGTTTTGTTGCCAGGACCGGGAGAATTTTGAGAGATATATTGGGTAATGCCATGGGGTCATTGGTAGCCATTGAAGCATGAGATAGAAAACTGGTTCGAAAAAGAGTCTTAGGAGTTTTCCCTGAAAGAGAATAGAAGTAAGAACCTATCTTCTGAAGAGTGGAAAAACAAGTATATTTTTACGGAAGTGCACGAAATACTCTTCATATCCTTCACACACAAATTTCAATAGTGTTTGGCACGATTGGAAGAGTTCCAGACTCGCTGGAAAGTTGATCATGTCACACAGTGGACCCCCGAATCAATCCAACAATTGGAAAAGACTGATAACAAGATTACCAGAACTTTAGACCACTGGGTTGACAATATCTTGGCAGGATTTGTGACAAAATTTTCCGTTGATCAATTTATGTCATATTCGGAAGCGGAGTGAAGGTTCTTCAAGGGATTTAGAGGTAAGTTCCTGAAAACCCTACCGCTAATGATTAAGATGCTATTGAGTGAAAAGGGTGTCCTATGTGGCCACACTAAGTGACTGACCTCTGACCAGAGTGGGAGCATGACATGAAGAGGTAAATACTACTAGGTTTATCAAGAAGGAGACATATCAGTATACAGTCTCTTAAGGGAATCACCTGATTTTTACCAAGGAGGGGTTGTGTAGGTTGAAACTAGCACCCCGGCCACACCAGCATGAAACCCATGTAAGGGTAAGAATTATTCTACCCCACCTCTGACACCACCTGAGGATGACATGGCTATGCACATGAAGCTACCTACCTTTAAGGGTGTAGGAGACGAAGATATGGATTGATTATGGTTTGTAGCAGAGTCTGTATGGACTGCGCAGAACATTAATAACGATGCTATCAAACGAGCACACCTATACATAGCCTTTGAAGGAAGGGCCCTGGCTTGGTTTATGGGATACATTGGTCAACATGTGAACACACCAATACAAGATATTAAGGACACCCTAAAGAAATAGTTTCGGAAGCCTAAATCATACTCTCAATGTGTAGTCAATGTGAAGTATTTCAAACAGGGACCTACGGAGTCCGTCTGTGAAGCTGACCAATGATTGAAGAAGGCCATCAACAATGGTGGATTTTTCTATGAGGACAAGAATTACAAGGAATGTCTTATTTCTATGCTATTGCCACACCTGCGTGGACCTATGGGACAGTAGAATATCAGCTCCCAGGAAGAAGCTCTCGAGATTGCCATGAAGTTAGAAGTTGCGCCAAGAGATGATACACAGTTTGTAGCTCTACAGATCCAGAGCCAGCTAGAGGAAATGCATTTAGAAATTCAGAACTTATGGAAGGATCGGGGTAAGGAAGCTAGCCCATATATTTGGTGCATACGTCGTAGGGCGTTGGGTCATACTAAGGATCAATGCCCTTTGTTATCAGATTATATGCAAGTTGGGGGGCCAAGCCCTCTACGCCCTAGGGAAATGGTTTGCCCTAGTAGTCCTATGTTGTGGTGTGCTGAATTTCGGGTAGCAAGAATACATGATACAAATCAATGCCCATGGTTAGGTGCTTATGTTCTCGAATTCAAGCAACAGTGGTTCATATTGTGCTCGTTTGTAGGTCATGACTAACAAAACTGCCGAACACTTGACCTCATGGTAGATAGGGGAAACCTATATAGGGTGTAGGCGAACCCCTCATTGCCACTATCTTCTTCTGGGTGGGGTGGATCTTCGGCAAGAGGAAGGGGAGGAGGGAGAGGGGGAAGTGTAGGTCGAGGACATTGATAGCTGATCTGCTACAATTGTGGGGACATGGGACATTTTGCACAAGATTTCCCAAACCCTGCGTGCCAATCCTACAAATATTGTAGGCAGTTCAACCATGTCATTGAAGACTGCCCAGTATTAATAGAAAAAATGAAAGAGAAACAACGGATGCCCACGCAAAATGTAAAAAGGGTTAAGGAAGAACCACGGGATGATGGACCATGTATCAATGTGATCACATGTAGTGACATTTCCCCTAGAGGAGCCGAGGAAAAGGCTGCGGCTAAATCACTAATTCGAAAAGCTAGGGAAAAAATGGAAAGCTTAGATCTAAAAAAGGAGAAAAAAAAATTCATAGAAGCTCAGAGGGAGATGGCCAAAGACGAAGCACCTACTTGAAATAGTGTGGTAGATCCAAAAGAAGACAAAGCAGTTAAAACGTTCCTCCTAGCATGTATGAAGCTACTGTGCAACCAGAAGGCTTTAGAGAATCTCCAAGAATTAAGAGATAGCTGCACAGAAAAGGTTTCACTACAACCAGAGGTTAAAACTATGAACAAGCTATACAAGAACAAAAAAGGGACTAGACGGGAGATGTGCATGACTGCGCATATTGGAGACTATGAAATGGCCCAAGTCATCCTTGATTTGGGATCAGACGCAAATGTCCTACCCAAGAAAACCTGGCAAAGAATGGGAGAACCTAAGCTAGAATGGTCTATTTTTCATCTACGGATGGCTAATAAGAAAAATATTATCCCACTGGGATGACTGACAAAGGTTGTAGTAGACATTGCAGGTGTTAAGGTTTATGCTGATTTTGAGGTAATTCAGATAGTGGATGATGTAGACCCTTACCCCATGCTCTTGGGCTTGGATTGGGCTATTGACATAGGAGGTATCATTCATTTAAAAAGAAGGACCATGATATTTGAAAGTGAAGGTACAAGGGTGACAGTCCCTTTGGATCTAGTAGAAGGAGAGTGGTACACTGAACTAGTATGAGAGGAAGAGGATGTTGATCACGTCTACAAGCTGACCACCCGGGACGATGACTAGATCAACCCCATAGTTGATGGTATGTTATGCTGGGAAAAATATAGCAAATGATTATTTGACTCAGACAGAGAGATAAAATATTGGCAGAACTGGATGCGTGATGTATCTGTGCTGCAGTGTCTTAAGATCACAAAAATCTTTCGATGCATCTCCTCAGAGGTAAGAGAACTACCCTAATTTGATGGCTCTAGTTATATTAAGGATTTTATTCAAGTAATTGAAGTGAATGTCCCTGAAGAACAAAGATTTTGGGCCCTTGACTTGGACATGCATGCAACTCCCGCGCGTTGGTGGGAAACCCATAAGGAAGCTTTTCAGGACTGGGGGGAATGTAGAAATATGATGATCTTAATATTTTACCCTCCAGTCAAACCGCCAATGGAACTGTTCTCGAGACAAGGGGATCCACGCAAGCACTTGGCTCTTTGGATAGAAGTATGGAAGGAAACCACATTAAATGAATGGGTCCATATGTTTATTCACACATTAGGACCAATCCCTACCACTTGGTATGTGGATGCAGAACTCCACCAAGGTACCTGTCATTGGGACACAATGGGCGAGGATTTTGTAAATATATTTGGATTAACAGGAGGAACTGAGAAACTTGATGAAGCCCTGCAAGATATAGATGTGCTGGTCTTCAATGTGATCAGAATTTGGATAAGGGCCTAAAATTAGCTAACATTTAAAAGTGCTCAAAATTTCTTCAAACCTTATTGACTGGATAGAGTTCATCGCCCAGATTCCAGTGCAACTTGTTTCATCAAAATCCAAGTTCGTATGAATGAGTTATCGTATGCTGTTCGTTTTCCAAAACATGCAAAAAAGGAGAAGAACAGGTACAATTTTGATGTGGTAGGTACAGTCAGCATTGCAGGAATATTCTCCATATTGCAGCCAATGACACTGTGACAAGTATTGTCTTCAGATTTGCCAGATGGGTTAAGTGAAGAAAGAAATTGCCCAATGACCTCCAATTATTCCTAAGTTGGAATTTGAAATTTTTTTAAGGGGTTGGAGTATAACCCAACCAGAGGATTCCATATGTCCTCTCTGGTGGGCCACCTCCTAACTTATGGGGTTCGAATTATTTGTTATATAAATTATTGGACTAGGGTTCATGGTGGTATTATATATATATATATATATATATATATATATATATATTATAATGTTCAAATCCACCATGGAATGCCAAGAATGCTTGGGGTATGTTGCACAGGAGGAATGGTCTTTTGATGACAGTGATGATTGGGTATCATGTACCTACTGTCGCAAAAGAGGACATGAAGCAGCAAGGTGTTGGATTTTGCATCTAGAACTCATACCTTCTTGGCTCTCCAGATAGACACCATTGATGTGGTTTGTCACTTTACTTGTATGATGCATGATTTCATGTCAATGTTTTTTAGTTGAAGGCATTTCTATTTGTTGCAAAAATTTCGCCATGGTATAAAAGATGGGTATGTTACTCATCTATGTTGCAGCAATTTATCATTCAATTCATCTCTTATGATCACTCATATGTTTTTGGTTTATGTACTTGTTTGTACTTCAAAGAGAGAGTTGAAAAGTGTACATATGCATGAGATTTTGTATGTGTAAATAGAGAACTTGTGATAAGTTCATTATAAATAGATACATGCATGAGTGTTGTCAATATGTATCTTGGAATGTCAACTTGTGTCGTTTGTATTGCACATATGTTTATCGATTGTGTCGATTGTGTCGCACACATTTCATATAGATCTATGTGGATTGTGTTATATATATGTTTATCGGCTGGTGTCGATTGTGTCACACACATTTCATATCGATTTATGTCGATTGTGTTGCACATTTCATGTCAACTTGTGTTGTTGATGTCACATGCTTTTTGTCAACTATTTTTGTCGATTATGGTGATCAACTTATGATTTAGTTGATGGTTTTTTTCGATTGTGGGCCAATATTGGATACACCAATGTGAAAGAATATCACCATGTACTTAAAGTTACAGGAGCTGACAGTTATTTATTTGAAGGAGAAAAAACGAGGTGTTCGCCATTTCAATTCTTGCATAATGTTTTATTTTCAAGATTGATTGTGTTCTTGTGACAAGATGTCACAAGAAGTTTTATGTCCATTCAATGAGAAGTGGACAAGATGCAAAGTGTTTTGGAGCCATTGTATAACAAGCTGGTTTCTTGTGATGACACGAAGAGTTCACTCATATTGCAAGTTTAATTTGTATAGGAGGATTTCCAAGAAGAAGCTTGTATGCATTTGTTTCAAGAGGGACTTCATTCTCAGTGGGAAGGCTAATAGTTTTCCAAGCACATAGAGATATATTTGGTATAGCAGGGTGTGTATCAATCAACAACATTCAACAATGTTGAAGTGGGTCAGCAACAGCCAGAGAATAGTGGTTGAGAGACATAGCAAGTTATGATGCAAGGCATGTCAAGATAATTGTCAAGTAAGACTTGTCAAGTAAAATAAATTGATATAACTTGAAAGTAGAAGATTTTTGAAGCTCAAGAAGATAATTATCAGCTTTTGTGGGTCGAAAAGCCCATCAGTGGGAAGGTGTGATAAAAATTTGGATCAAGGCCTAAAATTAGCTAAAATTTCGAAGTGCTCAAAATTGCTTCAAACCTAAATGACCAGATAGAGCTCGTTGTCAGGATTCTAGCGCAACTCGTTTCATCAGAATCTGAGTTATTATGACCGAGTTATCGTCTGTTGTTCTTTTTCCAAAATAGGCAAAAAAGGAGCAGAACAGGTACAATTCTGATGTGACAGGTGTTGTACCTTAAGAGAAAATCTCTTAGATGTGATAAGGAATTCGTGCTTAAGACATTTATATAATTATGTCACAGAAATATTGGTCTTTGTTTAACCGCCTTCAAATATTTATCATTAAACCCTCAAAGATCAAATATAATAAATGTTCCACAATGCTATTATCTGCTGATATAGAATGGAATGATCCGAAGAACATGTAAGAAAGAAGCCCAAAATGATATGATGTTGTACAAAATATTTCACCTCAATGTTGGGTATGTGTTATATTCTTTCCACGATTAGCCCCACACGCTGTATGTTGCGTCGGGCGTAGCTGGGGGGTCACGAGGGGCGAAGCAGTCCCCATCGTTGGGGTCCGGGGCAGCGCCCCGGCCAAAATTGGTTTTTGTGCGGACCCACTCATAGGCGGATCCGCCCATGGTTTTGTGCATGGTTTTGCACATGGTTTTGGGGTTCGATGGTTTTCGGCCCCTGGTATTTTTGTAGATCCGGTCAAGGGAACTACGATTATGTTCTAATCCAGGGTTAATGGATTGGGGTTTATGTATGCTCCGGCATGTATATATATGTGTTGTAACACTAAAAGGAATATAATGAAAAATCAAGCTGGTCGTCCCGATTTGGGATCCAGGGGAAAATCTCTGTGTTTATCTGTTTTATGTTTTATGCTCTTGCTATTGTTTATTTTTTGTTATAAGAATCGTGTGTAGATATTTATGTTCAGGGTTAAAACCTACATTTGGTATCGGAGCTATTTCGGCTTCAAGGGGACGCCTTTGTTGTTGAGGGTTTTTTGCTCGGGCCTGTGGTAGACCCTGTGCAGTGGGAGATCTGCGGGATCGATTCTTGCGGTGAAAGAATATGGTGAGCGGTGGAAAGATAGAGATCGAGAAATTTAATGGTCAGAGTTTTGAGTTGTGGAAGCTCAAGATGGAGGATCTGCTGGTGGATAAAGATCAGTGGATCGCGGTAGATCCAGGTACTAAACCAACGGAAATGTCAGATGAAGACTGGAAGAAACTGAATCGGAAGGCTAAGAGCACAATACGGTTGTGTGTCTCAGATTCAGTATTGTTGAATGTATCTGGGGAAGCTACGGCGAAGAATTTGTGGAAAAAACTTGGGACTTTGTACCAATCTAAGTCTCTGGTGAATAAGTTGTTCCTGCGGAAAAAGTTGTATAACCTGAGGATGAAGGATGGAGACTCGGTGACAGAGCATCTGAACGCCTTCAATACTGTGGTAAGTCAGCTGTCATCTGTTGATATTAAAATCTCGGATGAAGATAAGTGCATCAGTTTGTTGTGTTCTCTACCAGACTCGTGGGATAGTCTGGTTATTGCAATAGGTAGCAATACAACTACCTTGAATTTTGATGACATTGTCTCAGCCTTGCTGTCGGAGGAAATGAGACGGAGAAATATGGAGGGTCAGAATGGAGATGCCTTATCTGTACGAGGAAGGTCCCATAACAGAAACAAGAATAAGGTTTCGAGTGGGAGATCTAAATCTAGAGGGAGATCTAAATCTCTTGGAAAGTTTGTAAAGGTGTGCTGGAAATGCGGAAAGGAAGGACACTACAAAAAGGAATGCAGATCTAAAGCTCCTGAGAAAGGAAAGGGATCCGATGAAGCTCCTTCTGCAGAGGCAAAAACCACCTCAGATGAAGGTGGGGATGTGTATTTGGCTTCTTCTTCAAATACACATGTAGATCATGAGTCATGGTTGATTGACTCAGGTGCATCCTTTCACTTCACTCCCCATAGGAAGTGGTTCTGCGAGTATGAGAAATATGATGGTGGTGATGTCTTCCTAGGGGATGATAGGAGGGCCAGAATCATCGGACGTGGAAAGGTCAAGCTGAAGCTGCAAGGTGGGAGGATTAGAACACTTCCTGGTGTTCTGCATATTCCTACATTGGCTAGAAATCTGATTTCTGTAAGCAAGATGGATGATGCAGGTGTAAAAACAGTGTTCGAGAAAGATGCCTGCAAGATGGTTCAGGGAGCACTGGTATTAATGCGGGGAGTTCGGACTGGAACTCTGTACAAGCTACAAGGTAGCACTGTTATTGATGGGTGTAACAATTCTCTGGTTCCTGAAAGTGGGACGGAAAGTCTAGCTATCTTCTCGGAGAAAAGACCATGCTATGGCATCAAAGGCTTGGACATATTGGAGAGAAGGGCCTTCTGATACTCCATAGAGATGGTATGGTAGAAGGTATGTCTAATTTTTCTCTAGATTTTGATTTCGTGAACATTGTGTATATGGGAAGCAGAATCGGGTGAGTTTTCCTTCCGGGTGCTAAGAGGGCAAACAAGATATTAGAACTTGTGCACGATGATGTGTTTGGACCCGTGTCGGGCTCCATCACCGGGAAAGTCCGTAGTACTATGTTTCATTCATAGATGACTTCTCAAGGAATACATGGATATATTTCTTGAGGAAGAAATCGAAGTCTTTGACAAATTTAAAGAATTTAAGGCTCGGTGGAAAACCGGACAGAGAAGAAGATAAAGGCACCGAGGACGGATAATGGTGGGGAGTTCGTCAAGAAGGAATTTGAAGAGTTCTCGTAAGAAGTGTGGCATAGCACGACGTAAGACTACTCCATACACACCTCAACAAAACGGAGTTGCAGAAAGAATGAACAGTAACACCGATGGAAAAGGCAAGAAGCATGCTCAAGTGGTACCCGGTTAGGACAAGAATTTCGAGGCGAGAAGTGGAGACCGCATGTTACTTAGTTAACATATCACCTTCATCGAGCGTTGGAGGATAAGACTCCACATGAGGTATGGACTGTAAGAAACCCTCTCTTTCACATCTAAGGGTATTTGGATGTGATGCATATGTACATGTTCCAAAGGAGAAAAGGGACCAAGTTGGATAATAAATCCGAAAGGTGCATCTTTATTGGGTATAAGGATGGTTTAAAGGGTTACAAGCTTTGGAACCCGTAAACAAGGAAGGTTGTGTACAGTTCGAGATGTGGTGTTTAGAGAGGTGAAAGATGTTGTTAAACATGAAATCATACCAAAGGAACTCCGAGAAGATAGAGTTTGAGCTAAAGGAGGATGAATCAGACTCTACAACGTAAGAAGACTCGGAAGATGAAGAGCCACAAACTCCAGCTTTAAGAAGATCGGGTCCGGGAAAGAAGGCAACCGTAGGTATAGTCCATCCGCTTTTCTCGTTCAGTGTTTTGCCTTAACTATAACCGATGATGAACCCGTAACTTTCGGGGAGGCGGTAGATTCGGAGGATGGAAAACTCGAAGGAGGCCATGGTTGATGAAATGGCATCCTTGCACAAAAACGATGCATGGGATCCGGTGGAGTTGCTGCTGAAGGAAGCCCATTGGGAGCAAATGGGTGTTTAAGAAGAAGATGAATGTAGAAGGCAAGGTGGAGAAATACACAAAGCTCGGTTGGTAGCAAAAGGTTATTCCCAAGTGTCGGGAATTGATTTTGGTGATATTTTTTCTCCCCGTTGCCAAAGTTACTTCTATTAGATTACTTTTATCCGTTGTCGTCGCATTTGATTTTGAGATAGAACAGATGGATGTGAAGACAAAGATTTCTTCACTGGGGAAGAGATCTACATGAAGCAACCTCGAAGGCTTTATGGTGAAGGGTAAGAAAGAACTAGTATGCAAAGTTGAAGAAGTCTCTGTATGGGTTGAAACAAATCATCAAGGATGTGGTATCGTAAATTTGATACCTATATACGGGGACTTGGCTTCACCGAAGCAAGGAGGATCACCGTGTTTATTTTAAATTAATTGGTGACCGTGTTATTTATTTGGTCTTATATGTGGATGATATGTTTTTGATTGGAAATGACAAAGAAATTATCCAAGATTTGAAGACCCAACTCATGCTCCAAATTCGACATGAAGGATCTTGGTGCTACAAACTATATTTTGGGCATGGAAATTAAGAGAGATCGAGTAAAGAGGAAGCTCTGGTTAAACCAGAGGAAGTATGTCGAGACTATATTGCAGAGGTTCAATATGCGGGATAGTAAACCAGTTGAGTGTTCCTATTCCCGTAGGTGCAAAGTTGTTCTGCCGAACAAGCTGTCCCCAAGACACAAGAAGAAGAGGAGGATATGTCCCGTGTTCCATATGCAAGTGCAGTGGGTAGCTCGATGTATGCAATGGTCCCAGTACTAGACCGTACATTGCACATGCAATGGGAGTATTGAGCAGTGTTTATGTCAAACCCCGGGGGAAGGAGCATTGGACAGCAGTGAAGCGGGTTTTTCGTGATATTTACGTGGCACTAGTGATTATGGCTTGTGCTACCAGGGGAAGACCAGATTGGAAAGAATGTTGAACATTCATGGTTTTGTTGATGCAGATCGGGCCTGGAGATCCGAATCAAAGAAGATCTACAAGTGGGTATGTGTTTAGCCTATTTGGAGGCGCGCAATCAGTTGGATGAGTAAAAGACGATCCGTAGTGGCTCTTTCAACTACGAGAGGCAGTAATACATAGCAGCCCACTCATGCAAGCAAGGAAGAAGTTTGGTTGCGTGAGATTGTGTTCAAGTATGGGGTTGGTACAGCAAGCTATAAGGATAGACCGTGATAGCCAAAGTGCAATTTTCTTGGCTAAGAACCCCCGCTTATCATTCAAAGACAAAGCACATTGATGTTCAATATCACTTTGTTAGAGATATGATTGAGGCTAAAAGGGTGTTGGCTGGTAAAGGTGGACACTCGAAGAATGTTGCGTATGCATCGACGAAGTCTCATGAGCACTCGAAGTTCTCTTGGTGTAGAGAAACAATGGGTGTTGAAGAATTGGGCAAATGACTAAGCTCTCTTGTGGCCCCCCGTGGAAAGAAAACAACAAGTGGGAGAATGTTGGGTATGTGTTATATTCTTTCCACGATTAGCCCTCACACGCTCGTATGTTGCGTCTGGGCGTAGCCGGGGGGGTCACGAGGGGCGAGCGGTCCCTCATCGTTGGGGCCCGGCGGCGCCCCGCGCCCAAAATTGGTTTTTGTGCGGACCCACTCATAGGCGGATCCGCCCATGGTTTTGCACATGGTTTTGGGGTTCGATGGTTTTCGGCCCCTGGTATTTTGTAGATCCGGTCAAGGGAACTACGGTTATGTTCTAATCCAGGGTTAACGGATTGGGGTTTATGTATGCTTCGGCATGTATATATATGTGTTGTAACACTAAAAGGAATATAATGAAAAATCAAGCTGGTCGTCCCGATTTGGGATCCAGGGGAAAATCTATGTGTTTATCTGTTTTATGTTTTATGCTCTTGCTATTGTTTATCTTCTGTTATAAGAATCGTGTGTAGATATTTTTGTTCAGGGTTAAAACCTACACTCAAACTCTAGAAGAATTATAAGGAAAGAAACAGTTAAAATGAAGGAGCGCCTATTAAGGATTTTAACTCTTATTTACATAAGTAAAAAGAGACCTGCAGCTTCATTACTTCATTTTATTCAAATATGGAAAGTACACAATGTAAACTAGAAGACACATCAACATCAAAAAATGCAAAAAAAATTCTTATCATTTATTAATCATTTGAAATCTGAGTACAAAAATTGCAGTCTGAAGGTCCAAAACTCATAACCTTTCTCTTTATTTTATATCTCATTAAATACAATAGAAAGGAATTTGTAACTGTTGTAACTAATCTTAACTACTTCAACTACTTAGGACTTCATATGCTATCTATTACATGTCCTCAAAATCTCTTATTACAATTACATTATCTCTTTTTAAAGAAGAAATAACATGAAATTAAAATCCTAATCTATATGTTGAATATGAATTGGTGACGATGTTGCTACATTTCCTTGACTGGTTGATTTACCCTTCTTTGAAGTCGAGGGATCCTTTGGTAAATCTGTCATCCAGGCTCTGCACTTCTTCCATATCATGATGTTTGTCTTTGGTGAGTCAACCAGCTTGTGATATTCCAATTTGAAAGCAGTGATTCTATTGAAAGATGGTCTTTCCACGAACAGAGTTTCCACTAACCACAACAGTTGAAAGTGTCTCTGAAGGAAATTGATCGTTGTTGCTCCTTTAAGAACCTAAGTCTTCTCATGAGTGATGTCTACCTTAATTTTTTCCAACACTAGCAAGGGTTGATAGGAATTCCATGATATAATACCACCTCCAAGACCCCAACATGATGGCAAACCTGCTCTTTCTATTTTATCAAATAATTTATCAAATTGGCTCACTGCATCCTTAATATCAATCAGCTTCTTTTCTGTACACTTCCTCCAATCATTTTTTACATTCATTTTGTTAATTTCCGCAACATATAAAATCCTGTCTTTAATTTCATTTTATTCCAACTCCTGATCTGTTTTGGAATCAATGAAATTAATGAACTTTATTGCCCAAATAGCCGTATTAATTGTCTTCAGTTTGTCTGCCATGACTTTCTCTTCAAACTCCCTAATAATGCTTTTTTCTTCTGCAATAACAGTCAGAAAATCTCATATTGTTTTCATTTCTTCAATAATATCATTCCAGATGATATCCTTAGCTTGTATTAAGGATATATTTCCCTTCAATTTTTCTTTTAGATTTTTAATCTCAGCATCAATAGTTTTTCAGTCCATTTTATATTTACTGACTTCTCCTTCGGTGGCCTTTATAATCTTTGTTGTTGTTTCTAAATCAGCTTGTGCCATTTTTCGATCTCTCTCTGCCATCTGCAATTTAGTGGTTAATTGGGAAATTTGTGCTGATGGATCTTCACTACTTGATGGAAAAACAAAAGTGCAAGTATGAGATTCGATATGGTTTTGTAATGACAGTGCAGTTTGCTTTAATTTAGTAACTTCTTCTTCCTTTTGCTTGAGATGCTGAAGAAGTTTTTCTTTCTCATTTTACACCTCTACAACCTCTGCTGCCATGGAATGTTCTCCTATAGGAAATTTCAATTTTTTCTTCAGTACAGATATTTTTGATTTAGCACTTTGAAAAAGCCTCTACAGAATAGACTTGTCATTGAGATCTACCCCAATCTTCACTATGATCTTTTTAAGCTTTTCATTGTGGATTGTCAAAGCCCTGGAATTGGATTTCTCTAACTTCAACTACTTTATCACCTTTCGAAGAATATTATCTGCCTTTAGTGCCATTGCATTAGTTTTTTTAGGTCATTCACAATCAACTGACATGTTTTCATGTGTAGACTCACTTTGTCCAGCAATGGAATTTTCTTCACAGATACAATCAGATTCACACTATTAAAATTGTTAGAAGAACCAATTTACATATCAGAAGGATGTGAAAGGGAAATTTTGAATTGATATTTTTCAAGATCCATTGCAGTTAGAAGTGTTTTTTGGTCTGAAGCTATCTGGTACTCAGCTTGAACCTCCGTGCTTGCCTTCATCTTCTGATTTCTCTCTTCAATCTAGGCAAACATTTGTTTAATTAGAGGCACTTGTTCCTGAGTGCTCTCATGCCTCCTGGGTGAAGCAGGGACATTTTGTTCATCTCCCAATTGTAATGAAAAACCAGGTTGAGTATCTATAGACTCTTCATTGAGCTTTGCTCTCTTATGAGCCCTCTATTCTTCATCTTTCGAATCAACCACTGCCACTTTACCTCTTTTATTTGACTTCTTTGATATAACAGGAGCCTGAACATTTGAACTTACTAAACCCACAACACCTTTACTTGCCACTTTTTCTAGATTTAGCCTACTCTCATGAATGAAGGTTGAATATCCATTATCAATTCTTCTACTAGAAATGACACTGTGAGGGTATTAAGCCCACTTCTCTCCTAACAGTAAGTGCATTTCAGCTAACATCTTAATGACTTCATCAAATGTTTGCCTCATATTAACTATAAAGGGACCCACAGTCATTGGCAATTTGAGCATATGACCGTTCTTCATAGGCACAAAGTGTATTTGGTCAACGTCTAAACTTTTCCTAATGAACTCCCGAGCAAATAATCTCATAGGAAAAAATACAGGAAGACTATAAGGTTCTACACTAGCTCCATAAAGTCTAATTTCAGAATAATCTTCAAAGACAAACCAATCACCAAATTTACAATTTTCCCCAAAATGCAACAACTCTTGAGCTTTGGGTAAAAAACAGGGGGGAGAACTTCCATTCAAAACTTTATATGCAGAAGACATAAAATGACCAGAAAAATCAAACAAACCACCCTCATTCTATTATTTTCTCACTATATCTGTCCAAAATATTACTGATTGTCTCCTCTTATTGATATCCATAATGTTTAAACCCAGATGCATGAATTCTTATACATTTTGATATAGAAATAAGTAAACAATAAGTGAGGGAAACCTGAATGAGCCCCTTAATGATAAGCTCATGAGCTGAGAGCTAACAGCTTCTTGCCAATAAGATGGAATATCCAACACCACTCTTGGCTTCATGATCATGGCGAGCATTCCCAGAATTGACTTGTCCACTGTACTGTCGTCGTTCTTTCCAAAAATATTTGAAATGCAGCTCAACACTAGTTTGACTTCAATATCAAAAAAATCCATAGGGAACTCTTTACTGTCAGGTGCAAACTGCTGTGTATTTGGCTTCAGAAAATGAATGAACTGATTAAACTTCTGACTTGAAAAACTGTCATAATACACTATCAAGGAATCATCAGAGAATTAGACATACGACTCAGACTCAGGGTAACATAGAGCTTGGAAAACTAACTTAGCTGACACTTGCAAAACATTTTCCCCATGAAAATTCATTACGAAACATTTCCCAGGGTACATAACAGACACTAGCCAATAGATAAATTCAGGAAAAATATGAGTTTTTGGGATACATGCCGACAACACACTAGTTTTTGCCATGGTGGTGTAAATTGGAGAAGCCTTATCATTTAGGAGGACTTGCTGATAAAAATAAAGGTGGTCAAGGGAACAATCTATGTCCTGGATGTCCCTATCGGTATCCATGAGAGGGATGTGACTGGAAGAACCTGACAGGGATGAACATTTAGCCATAGTTTAACTTTGGGATGGTAGACAATTTACAGGCTGGCCAATAATTGATAGGGTGACAGAAGACTGGAAAAGATGCAACACAGGCAAACTTCAAACACCAACTAATCAAAAATAATTTCAGAAAGAATGAGAATTTCCCTTAAATAGGTGGTGCAGATTTGAACTTAAAATGTTGATAAGATTCACCAAAAGACCGTTAAGAAATCCTGACATGGAAGACAAATGTAACCAACTTGGCGTCATACTTCACTACGGGAGGCCTTGGGATACGGAGGACTCATTTGGCTTATTCCCTCGCATTCAATCTTGACCATTCATCTGCATTACTCTCGCAGTCAACACGGTCAACTACAGAGGAACCCTCCATGTTAACCCACACGCTAAAAGTGCCCGCAGGTTAGCCCTTTACTCATTGCTTGATAAATCATCGAATCTCGCTCGATAAAGTGCTCGATATTTAAACTTTGAACTGGGACCCATTTTCATAAAGCCTAAAAGTATTTAAACTTTTATCTTTAATATAATGAGCAGGCATATTTTTATGCTAAAGTATATGAATTTTAATACTCTAACATATCTTTTTAGTAGTTTTCTATTTTTTTGTATTTTAGAAAATTAACATAAAGGGATATTGCAAATGATCCACAACATCTGGCTCCACCTGGGGATAGTGTTCTTTGCCATGAAACACTAAGAACCTGCATATTCGTGCCTTCACCTCGGGCATGGAGTCAAATATTGTTTAATGAAAAATGTACAATGAAGAAAACCGAATATGTACAATGGTGAACCATCAATCTTTAGTGCTGGAAATAATGTTTTAGATACTACCCTTTCACAGGTAATTCTAATATTTCTCCATCAAGTTTCTTCAGCATAAAAGTGTTATTTGATCTGGCTTCAATAATCCTGTTGGGCCATACTAGAGAGGATCAAACTTAACCATGCTTTCCTTTTTCTCTCTTCTGGTATCCCATATTAATACCAAATCTCCATTTTGGAACAGAACCTCCTTTTCCTTCCTATAAAAAATGGACTTCATTTTCTCCTGATATGTGACCAAGTTTTCCCTAACTTTATTCCTGCTCTCACTCAATTTTATCACCTTATTTAGTCTTCTTATCATTGCATTGGGTTCTTCTTGTGCTTCTTGAAGAAAATAAATTATTGGTATAGCTAGCTAAGTGGGAAAAAAAGCTTGAGTACCATATACTAACTCATAAGGAGACTTACCAATAGATCTTCTGGTAGTCATTCTCACTACCCAGAGAGAAAATATCAACTTTGAGTCCCAATTCTTTTGATTATCATTAATTGTTTTCTTCAATATCTTCACCAATGTATTGTTGGAAGATTCAGCTAGCCCATTCCCTTAAGGATGATATGTTGTAGAATGAGACAAGATAACATTATATGTTTGACAAAAATTAATGAATATGAATGAGTTGAATACTTGAGCATTGTCTGTTACAACCTTCACTGGAGATCCAAATCTGTTGAAGATGTTCTCTTCCAGAAACTTCATTACTACCAGATCATTTGCTTTTCTCATAGGTATTGACTCCACCCACTTTGTAAAATAATCAGTGGTAGTCAGAATCCACTTGAACTACCCACTTGATGGTGGATTGATTTCTCCAATGAAATCCAATCCCCATTATCTAAAGGGTTCTTCAAAAAAATCAGGGAGAAGAGGTAGAGGAGCTAACCTTTACTTCTCTGGAAAAAAATGGCATTTCTGGAAACTTCTAATCACTCTGTATACATCAGCAAATAAGGAAGGCCAGTAAAAACCTGATTTGAGGATTTTATGAGCAGTAGCTTTCCAGCTATAATGGCCCCCACACAAACATTCATGGTATTCTTTGATAACTTCCATTGACTCTCCTTTTGTCAAAAATAGCAACAAAACACCAGCAGGATCCTTCCAATATAATTTAGCATCAGTCATGACATAAGGCTGAGCTTTGAGTTTAAGAGCTCTATACTTTGTTTTGTTGATTGAGGGAGGACAAGAGAAAAAGCACAAATAATGAATAATATCCTTATACCAATCTGAGCAAAGAAATTTGTACTTGATCACTGACTTTGTGCTAATTTGACTTGTTCAATCAACTACCTTATCTAAAGGTGCAAGCATATTAATTCCCAGAGCTTGAAAATTAGATTCTGTTAGCAACTTTTCCAATCCTTGTCCTTTGACCAACTTAGTAGGCTTAATATCTAAATCATATTCTTGGATTTTGGAAATCCATTTTCCTCTTTTTCCCTCCACATCACTTTGAACTAGCACATCTTTTACAGCTGAATTAGGTACATGTGCTACTATTTGAGAATGAAGTACATAAGTCTTGAAAGCTTTTAATTATTTAACTAAAGCATATACCTTCTTTTCCAGGATATTGTATTTGAGTTCTTCATCTCTGAGAAATTTACTGAAAAATGCTACAGGTTTCTCATTTCCCTCTTTATTATTCTACAACAACATAGTAGCAATGGTAGAAGGTGATGCAAATGAAAATATTTGGAAAGACTTTTGATAATCTGGGCTGATCAGTAATGGAGCTTCTTGAAGAGCCTCTTTAATTCTGAAAAATTATTCTCTTGCATCTTTATCCTATTTCACTTCAACATTTTTCTTCAACATATCTATTATGTTCCTAACAATCTCAGCATAATTAGGGACAAATCTTCTCAGAAAATTAATCTTCCCTAGAAATCTTTGAATATCTTTCTTACTTCTAGGAAATGGGATTGTTTGTATAGCCTCAACTCTTTCTAGATCAATTTTCACCCCTGATTTGAAACTATATGTCCTAGCAACTTACCTTACTCCAAAGAAAACAAAGGTTTCCTAGGATTCAATGATAACCCAAACTTCCTACATTTTAGGAAGGCCTTCTGTAGATGCTCCAAGTGCTCATCATCAAAACCTAAAAAAATAGTCACATCATACAAATATATGACTACAAATTTTTCACCCACAAATGCTATATCCATTGCCCTCTGAAAAGTAGCTCTTGCATTCATGAGACCGAATGGCATTCTGGCATACATGAATGTTCCCTAAGGCATGGTAAAAGTTGTTTTCTTCTAATCTTCCTTTTCAAGAGCTACTTGGTTGTACCCAGAGAAACCATCAACCATGGATAACCTATGAGCTCTAGTCACTTTTTGTAGAACATAATCCATCTTTGGAAAAGGATAATTATCCTTCAGGGAAGCTCTTTTCAAGTTCCTGAAATCAGCACATAATCTTCTCTCTCCATTCTTCTTCCTGACAGGAACCAAATTTGAAACCCAATCTGATTATCTAAGTGGGACTATGACTTTTTCTTGCAATATTTTCTTCACCTCTTTTTCAATTGGGGCAAGTAATAATGGATTAATCTACCTGAAATTCTGCCTGTGAGGCTTAACCCCATCTTTCAGTGGTATCTTATGTTGAATAATATCTAAATCATACATCTTTAAATCTTCATATGACCATGCAAACACATCCATATACTTCTTGAAAAGAAAAACATACCTTTGTTTATAATCCTTAGGAACTCCTTTAAACAACTTAACCATTTTGGGCTCCTGTTGAGTTCCTAAATTATAGTGCTCAATTTCTCCCTCCTGAGATACTTTCTTCTATTTCACTACTACATCATTAGCATCAAACAATATTTCAAGAGGAACCATACCTCTGGGCAATGTATTATCCTTCAAATGAAATATCTTCTGATCACCTATTGACTGCTTCAGGTTTTTGAGTACATCATTCTAATCATCTTGTTCACTTCCTTGATCTATTTCACTATATTCAAAATTTCCAATCATTGTTAGGGAATTATTGATCTGCTCATCATCCTCAAAAACCTACCAATGCTTTACATTATCAGGAATTGAAGGCCTATGTCTCAACTTAATCTCATATCTCAGTATTGGATTAATTGGTGGCTTAAATGTGCTGGTTGCAACTACCAGTGAATCTGCCATTTTGTTTTCTTCTCTTGGAAGAAACTAAAGATTCAAGGCTTCAAAATAATTTTCAATAAGGTCCCACACTTCATTTCTATAAGACCTCAATCTAGGATGCTTGGTTTGACATGAATTCTTAATCTGTCTTATAATTAACTCGAAATCACCAAAAATGGAAATACATTGAATTCCCATTTTTTTAGTAGTTTGAAGACTCAAAATCAATGCTTCATACTCAGCTACATTATTGTTTGATTCAAATTCAAGCTTAAAAGAAAAAGGTAAAAGATTACCTTCAGGAGATATGAATAAAACCTAGTTCCTATGCCATCCTTTGAGTAGGCACCATCAAAATAACACTTCCAAATTTTATTTGAATCCAACCCCTTATGTACACTTGCTGAAGAGAGTTTCTTCTATGAGTCTTCAACAAATTCTGCATCTTCATGCAGCATAAAACAAGAGAGATCCTCCTTCTGTTGGACATAGATAGGGGAATTACCTGCATCCTTCTTTGTGGTAGTCTTAATAAATATGGTTTCTCTGTATAACCTTCTCTCTTCCCCATTGAAGATAGGAATGATTTCATATGTGAAGTCAAATTTTAAGACACCTCCAAGCTTTTCTCCCCAAGATTTGGACAATAGCATACCAAATCTGGCTGGAATATCTGCAACTACTACATCCATCATGATACTCTTCACTGGAATTTGAGGCAAAGAAACCACCATGTATTTGATAAGCCCAGCACACTTCACCCTCTTTGAATCAAATGAATAAAGGTATCTATAGGGCTTAGTGATTTGTAAATTTAGTTCTTTCATCACAGATAATGGCATAACATTATGTGATGAACCAAAATCTAACATACAATTATGTAGAATCAAATCATGTAGAAGCACTTATATATAAAAGGGAGGAACAGAGGAATCTACTTCTTCAACATGTGGACCAAAGATGACCACTAATTTTTCTTCTTGAAAATTCACAATATCACCAACATCATCATACTGAGAGAGATTAATAAACTCTGCAATTTCCTTTTTGTAGCCAGGTGTCTTAGCTAACTCAAGAAAGGGTACTTCAATTTTAACCTTTTCTAACTCCTTGGACAAACTGAAAGTTTGATTTTGTTTAATAATCTTCTCAGGTTCTTCTTGATTTCTATTAGGATTAGAATGTTTCTCAGGTACAGTAATAATATTCTCCAAAATATTAGAATCATTAGACTTACTTTGGGAAGCCTCAACTTGCTTCTTCTCATTTTCCTTTACTGAATTGATGGGCTATTTTTCCTTGTCTAATTGTTTTACTGAGTTCTTTGGTTGTGGAGTTGCCATTGGAGAAGGAACTTACTCTTGTTATTTTTCCTCATCATCCTAATTTCTTAATCTCTATTTTGATCTTAAGTCATACTTCTTATGTAGTTCTACTTTCATAAAATCAATGAATTGTTTGCAATAATCATTCATTTCTTCCCGGTCAAATGATACATCAGCCTCTGTACATTCTTCTTCACATTTCTCTTCTTCTTCATCATCTTCCATATAAATAGCAGAGATTTTATCTTCAACCTCTTTTTGATCATCATCAACAGACTGTGAAGGTGTTGCTTCTATATATAATGATGCTTGAACTTGGTCCCGATATCTCCTTTCCCTCTGCAAAATCTGCAAGGGCTGCTTTCTAAATTGGGGATTAAAAACCCCTCTCTTTTGCTATGAAGGTTTCTTATTATCCAATTCCATCTTCACTAATTTGTTTGACATATTCTTAATTACCCTAGTCATGTCATCAATCCTTTGATCCTGTGATCACTCTTCCTTGGATTTACCTTTATCTTGAATTGCCTGCCTTTCTTGTGCTTTTCTAGCAATAGTCATATTTGCTTCAATCTCCAAAGCATCAATTTGGATCTATTCAAGAGTGGGAGATATTCTCTCTCTCAAAGTAAAAATAAAATATAATACAAATTCCCCAGCAAAAACAACTCTTTCTCCAATAGGAGGGGGTTTCATTTCTGCAGGAAAACTATTATACAATTTGTTAAATATTTTTATGAAATAACTCATGTTTTCATCAGAATTTTTCTTAATAGCATTAAAATTTGTCAATGAATAAGCATGATCTCTCTTTTCACCCCATATTTGGATGAATTATCTTTCTAATTCGTCTAAATCATTAATTGAGCCATTTGGTAATCTTTTAATCCATTTTCATGCCTCTCCATTTAGAGACTGTACAAAAAATCTCATTACTACATCAAGATGTTCAACATTTAAATTTTCAGAAAAAAGTGAAAAACAAAGGCAAGTGTTGTTTTGCATTTATTTCATCTTCACCAGTAAATCTAGGAAGCAACATAAGGTATTCCTGAGGCATTGCATTCATTGGTTGTGGAAGATTTAATTGTGCATATCTATTCATCAAGAAATTATGGGCTGCCATGTTTATGCCTTGATTAACTACTCCTTGAGTAGGTGGAGATTGTATACAAGTTGTAGATGTGGATGGATGAGGTGAAAAAACTAATATGGGAAGGGATTGAAGAACAGTAGCAGAACAACTAGTAACTGTATTAGGTTGAGTTTCTATAAATGTGAATGAAACAGACTCCAAATATTGTTCTTCTAATTTTGGTTCTTGGAAATGAATGGGTGAGGACAAGGATTCTTGTTTCGAGAAAATGAGTTTCTGGGAAATATCCTTGGATGAAAGGGTATGAGAACTGCTACTTGGTGCAAGCAGTGTGGCATCAGGTGTAGAAAGCGTTCTTGATTTATGTATTTTTTTAGAAACCATATTTTCAGGATATGAGAGAATAGGAGCTTTCTGCTGAGAGGTATCTGACCTCATATGTGGCCTCTTATAAGCCAGAATTATGAAATGAAGACACAACTTGAATATTTCCTCCTCTCTGAACAACCAGAGGAAATATGAACAAAACCCAGGGAAAAACTTCGCTTCTTTGTTCCCCGAAAACGGTGCCAAAAAATGTTGTGCCTTAAGATACAATCCCTTAGATGTGATAAGGAATTCATGCTTAAGACATTTATATAATTATGTCACAGAAATATTGGTCTTTGTTTAAGAACCTTCAAATATTTATCATTAAACCCTCAAATATCAAATATAATAAATGTTCCACAATGTTATTATCTGCTGATATAGAATGGAATGATCAAAAGAACATGTAAGGAAGAAGCCCAAACTGATATGTTGTTGTACATAATATATCACCTCAAACTCCAAAAGAATTATAAGGAAAGAAACAGTTAAAATGAAGGAGCACCTATTAAGGATTTTAACTCTTATTTACACAAGTAAAAAGAGACCTGCAGCTTCATTACTTCATTTTATTCAAAGATTTAAAGTACATAATGTAAAATAGAAGACACATAAACATCAACAAAAGCCAGAAACTTGCTTCTCATTCATTAATCATTTGAAATCTGAGTAAAAAAATTGCAGTTTGAAGGTCCAAAACTCGAAACCTTTCTCTTTCTTTTCTATCTCATTAAATACAATAGAAAGCAGTTTGTAACTGCTGTAACTGATCTTAACTACTTCAACTACTTAGGACTTCATATGCTATCTATTACATGTCCTCAAAATTTCTTATTAAAATTATATTCTCTCTTTTTAGAGAGGAAATAACATGAAATTAAAATCCTAGTATATATGCTAAATATGAATTGATGACAATGTTGCTACATTTCCTTGACTGGTTGATTATCCTTCTTTGAAGTCGAGGGATCTTTTGGTAAATCTATCATCTAGGCTTTGCACTTCTTCCATATCTCAATGTTCGTCTTTGGTGAATGAATCATCTTCTGATATTCCAATATGAAAGTGGTGATTCTATTGAAAGATGGTCTTCCACAAACAGAGTTTTCACTAACCACAATAGCTGAAAGTGTCTCTGAAGGAAATTGATCACTGTTGCTCCTTTAGGAACCTGATTCTTCCCATGAGTGTTGTCTACCTTACTTTTTGCCAACACTAGCAAGGTTTCATAAGAATTCCATGATATAAGACCACCTCCAAGAACCCAACATGATGGCAAACCTGCTCTTGTTATTTTATCAAATAATTTATCAAACTGACTCATTGCATCCTTAAGCTCAATCAGCTTCTTTTCTGTAGACTTCCTGCAATCATTTCTGACAATCATTTTGTTAATTTCCACAGCATATAAAATCATGTCTTTACTTTCATTTTCTTCCAACTCTTGATTTGTTTTGGAATCAATGAAATTAATGAAATTTCTTGCCCAAATAGCCCTATTTATTATCTTCTGTTTGTTTGTCATGACTTGCTCTTCAAACTCCCTAATAATTCCTTTTTCTTCTGCAATAACAGTCAGGAAATCCCATATTGTTTTCATTTCTTCAATATCATTCCAGATGATATCCTTAGCTTGTATTAAGGATATATTTCCCTTCAATTTTTCTTTGAGATTTTTAATCTCAGCATCAACAGTTTTGCAATCCATTTTGTATTTACTGACTTCTCCTTTAGTGGCCTTTATAATCTTTGTTATTGTTTCTAAATCAGATTGTGCCCTTTTTCGATCTCTCTCTGCCATTTGTAATTCAGTGGTTAATTGGGAAATTTGTGCTGATGGATCTTCGATACCTGATGGAAAAACAAAAGTGAAAGTATGAGATTCGATATGGTTTTGTAATGACATTGCAGTTTTTTTTAATTTAGTAACTTCTTCTTCCTTTTGTATAAGCTGTTGAAGAAGTTTTTCTTTCTCATTTTCCACCTCTACAACCTCTGCTACCATGGAATGTTCTCCTGTAGGCAATTTCAATTTTTTCTTCAGTACAGATATTTCTAATTCAGCACTTTGCAGAAGCTTCTGCACAATAGACCTGTCATTGAGATCTACTCCAATATTCACTATGATATTTTTAAGCTCTTCGTTCTGTATTGTCAAAACCCTGGAATTGGCTTTCTCTAACTTCAACTACTTTATCACCTTTCTAATCATATTCTCTGCCTTTAGTGTCATTGCATTAGTTTTTATTAGGTCATTCACAATCAGCTGACCTGTTTGCATGTGTAGATTCACTTTGTCCAGCAATGTAATTTTCTTCACATCTAGAGTTAGATTCACAGTATTAAAATTTTTAGAAGAACCAATTTACATATCAGAAGGATGTAAAAGGGAAATTTTGAATTGGTCCTTTTAAATATCCATTGTAGTTAGAAGTCTTGTTTGGTTTGGAGCTATCTGGTACTCAGCTTGAACCTCCATGCTTTCCTTCATCTTCTGATTTTTCTCTGCAATTTGGGCAAACATTTGTTTAATTAGAGGCACTTGTTCCTGAGTTCTCTCATGCCTCTTGGGTGAAGCAGGGACATTTTATTCATCTCTCAATTGTAATGAAAAACCAGGTTGAGTATCTACATACTCTTCATTGAAATTTTCTCTCTTCTCAACCCTCTGTTCTTCATCTTCTGAATCAACCACTGCCTCTTTACCTCTTTTATTTGATTTCTCTGATATAATAGGATTCTGAGCATTTGAACTTGCTGAACCCACAACACCTTTACTTGCCACTTTTTCTAGATCCGGTCTGCTCTCAAGAATGAAGGCTGAATATCCATTATCAATTCTTCTACTATAAATGACACTATGAGAGTCATAAGCCCACTTCTCTCCTAACAGTAAGTGCATTTCATTTAACATCTTAGTGACTTCATCAAATGCTTGTCTCATATTAACTATAAAGAGACCCATAGTCATTGACAATTTGAACATATGACCCTTCTTCATAGGCACAAAGTGTATTTGGTCAATGTTTAAACTTTTCTTAATGAACTCCAGAGAAAATAATCTCATAGGCACAAATATAGGAAGCCTATTAGGTTTTGCACTAGCTCCATAAAGTCTAATTTCAGAATAATATTCAAAGACAAACCAATCACCAACTTTACAATTTCCCCCCAAATGTAAGAAATCTTGATCTTTGGGCAAAAAACAGGGGGGAGAACTTCCATTCAAAACTTTATATGCAAAAGACATAGAATTACTAGAAAAATCAAACAAACCACCCTCATTCTTTTCTTTTCTCACTATATCTGTCCAAAATATTATTGATTGTCTCCTCTTATTCACATCCATAATGTTTAACCCCAGATGCATGAATTATTCTAGATTTTGAATTAAAAATAGGTAAACAATACATGAGCGAAACCTAAATGAACCCGTTAATGATAATCTCATGAGCTGAGAGTTAGCAGCTTCTTGCCAATAAGATGGAATACCCAACACCACCGCTGGCTTCATCACCATGGCGAACATTCCAGAATTGACTTGTCCACTATACTGTGATCGTTCTTTCCCAAAATATTTGCAATGCAACTCAGCATTGGTTTGACTTCAATATCAAAAACCTCCATAGGGAACTTTTTACTTTAAAGTACAAACTGATGTGTATTTGGCTTCAGAAAATGAATGAACTCATTAAACTCCTGACCTGCAAGACTATCATAATATGCTATCAAGGAATCATCATAGAATTGGACATACGACCCAGACTCAGGGTAACATAGAGCTTGGCGAATTAACTGAGCTAACACTTCCAGAACATTTCCCCCTTGAAAATTCTTTACAAAAAATTTCCCAAGTTACATAACAGACACTAGCCAATAGATAAATTTGGAAAAAATATGAGTTTTCGAGATACATGCAGAAAACACACCATTTTTTTCCATGGCGGTGTAAATTGGAGAATTCTTATCATTTAGCAGGACTTGTTGATAAAAATAAAGGTGGTCAAGGGAAAAATCTGTATCCTAGATATCCCTCTCGGTATCCATGAGAGGGATGTGACTAGAAGAACCTAACATGGATGAACGTTTAGCCATAGTTTAACTTTGGGATGGTAGTGTAATGTTCCTTTTTCAGAAACATTGTCAAATGACAAGGCAAATCTATTCCAGAGATAGACTGCAGGGGCATTTACTGGATTTTTCACCTTTGAACAAAGGATGAGCTCCAGAGGCTACCTGGCCCACTAGAAGACTCTGTCTATAGAGTGATTTTCAAAGGACAATATCCCCAAATAGGGAGATACAACAAGATTGGGAAACCCCAACATTGCAGCTACAACAATAAAAAATACATCTAATGGAAATGGCAGTGAATCATATACACATGAAATGCCAGAGAATACAATGGCCATCATATATTATGACATAGCAATAATAAGTATACAAATATTGAGGAAGAATTATCACTCAAGCAAGGCACTAGAAGCCTCAAGATACTTGTACATGTAAACATGAGAAACACTGCTGCATAAAGAAAGCCCTAGGCCATGACTGCGCAGTTATAGTGAGGAACTACTACATACACAATGATAATATAATGATAGAGAAATTTAGGCTCAAATAAAGAAGGGGGAGAATGATCTCAACCCCTGAAAATACAATAAATCAATCCTCTAAAATGATTGGCTGAAATCTATACAAAAATGGCATTTTGCAGAAATGCCGGAGTAGTTGTGTAGCTACAGCTACTCAAGAACTGGAAATACATGGAGAAGGGTGAAATATCTGTAACCAATGAAGAACCCTCCTCCAATAGAAATCTAAAGTGAAAGGCTGATCCTTTCACCCAAGACTTCCATTCCAAAATCTGCTAATCCCTCAGAGCAAATACTCACTCAGAAAAATGTTGTCTAAGAGAGGGACTACGCTATCAACGATGGAATGTGGTTGGCCTGATGCCAAAGATGATGGGATCTACTCATAAACCTCATTTTCTGACCTCCCAATGGATATAACCTCTCTCCACTGAAAAACAAGCTCCGGATGGTGTGTGGAAACCTCCCCAGCAACACTGCACAATATCTACTCTAGAAACTGCGCAGATGTAGATGGATGAAGCTATGGCCTGAATGCCTGAATATGGGGAATGGAATGCAATCCTTCATGAGCTACTCAATAAGGAGAGGAAATCCTCAACAGGACTCCCTCGTGCCCGAAGGCACTGCAGCTTTGTTGAACAACAAGAGGCAGCAACAAGTCTCTAAGACTCAAATGTAAAAATGATCAAAGATGTCCACAATGGCTACCTTGATCCTCTTTTATACAATGAGCTTTCCCTCCATGCACCCCATTTCGAATCAGGGTTTCCTCTTCTCTAGAATCTTCCCTCCTACGTTGTCCCACATAGTGCTTTCCAACTCATGCCAACGCAGTTTGACTTGGTCAACCTTAGCCAAGCATGTGTGCAAAAACCTGCTTTCACACATGGAAGTGTGAAATCCACTCCAAATAAGATCCTCTTTCATACTTATAGGATTTTTATTCTCTATTCATGCAAGGAATGGGTCTCCTACCCATTTTATTCATCTCCTACATAAAATTATTAAAAATTAATGTTCCATAAAAATTTGGGACATTACAGTCCTCCCCTCTCAAAATATTGCTTTCCCTCAAGCAATTGCAAGGATGAACTGAGTTTCTTTCTGCCCTTTCCTCCTGCATCATCCTTATGTGATGATCTCCTCAAGAAAAGGATGCCATATCAACAATCAAGTCTTCAAAATTGTCCCTCCAACATATGCAATCTAGCCTTGGGGTGAACATTCCCAAAATGGCTAACATGTAGAAACAACATCCATGAAGGAACAAGAGCTGTCCAAGGGCCTCCTTTAGGCATGAGATCTGATATATAATGGGACTTATCATCCCCAATATGAATCTCTCATCCCAAGCCATCAATCATAAAAATAAGTTGCCTCCCAACAAGACAACTCATGAAAAATCTCCCTCCACCTTGAGCTCTGGAGATGAAGGTGGGTTGAAATCTGATCATGGAAAGCACTATAACTTGCCCCATGCTGTCCTCTTCCCCACTTATGATAAGTGTGGAGTGAATTCTGATCCTAGGCTACAAATTTATTGCCCTCAAATGGAAAAATGAAGAGTAGTTCCCCCAAGAATCTCCCCTCCATCAATGAAAAATCAGCTGGCCCAAGACATGTCATATATGATGAATAGGACAAGATCATCATAGAATGTCCCCATGACATGTTTTATATAGGTTATACCATGTGCAGCAAGTGAAAACAATTCCTCATAGGGTTATAATGCAACCTCATCCACTGCAGCTGCAAAAAATAGCATGGCACTCATTACACAACAGCAAATATCACATCTACTATTAAATAGTAAATGGATGAATGAATCAGCAACATAATATCAAACACCTACCCATATACATACAATGGATGGATAACATTACCAATCCCATGGCTTTCCCCACAAATGAGAAAATATGTGGTTGTATCCATGCCTCCTTTCATGTTCCCTTTAGAACATGCACCGTAGAAAATGTGAGAGTTTTTCTGACTCAAAGACACATCCAACTCATGTGCCTTCCTCATAATCATTATTTTTTCAAAAATATGATCCATATCAGCAAGGGAATTGATTATCAGCAAAACAATGAGGAAAATTCTAAAGGTTTCATGTGTTTCAAGAGTGTACCAACAGTTTCCCCAAGAGTGACAGCGCAGTTTTCCAAACTGCTGCTTTAGAAAATGATATGGAAAGTTGTTTTCAGCTCATGAATAATAATGTATGTTCATGGTAAATGGCTGAACATACATTGAAGGTAACACTTGCCCAAGGCCATATAAAATATGGCTGTCTCCATCATACAAATTGGCCCAATTTTGATCCATGGAGCAATCTGAAAAGCTTGCCCTCTTGTAGAGCCATGCACTGCAAAATAATGGGAAGAGTATACAAATCAGCCAATGTAAGAACAGATTCCTTACCATATACCGGGAGTAAGATGATGTATGGATCCATGAATGAACCCATGAAGAGTAACGAACTAGTTTCAACAAGAAGACCCTTCTTCTCATGCTTGGAAATCCAAGTCAAGAAGAATGTATCATAGATGACTTCTTCCACTACCTCATCCATCTCACCTCCTCTTTTTCTATCAAGTGCAAAAAATATGAAATTTTCCTAGGACTTGTGGGTTATGGATCCACCACACTTCCATTGAGCACACTTCATCCATCGGTTACTACTTCAAAGAGAGAACACTGTTGGCCTATACCCATAGGCTCTCATCAATGCCAAGCTCCATTCTTTGACATGCTTTTTGTCAAAGATATTTCTCATAATGCTACAATACATAAGAAGCCCCTCCCAAGGTAGAATTATCTCTCTATCATCAAAGGCCAAGGAGATAATTCCATCTCCTTCTCCTACAACATCATGCAAAGTATGAGAGCAATTCTGCCCTTGCTCCCTCAAGCAAAGCAACAAAGTATTTTGCTGCCCTCCCATATTTCCATCATACAACTCATGTGATGAAGACACAATGGATGATATGAGTATCACATCAACATCATGCATCCATGCTCTATTCTGCTCAATGATGCAAGTATCTTGCCATCTCTTTTCCATTCTTTTGGTACTCCTCCCATGAGGGCTACCATCCTCCCAAATCAATTCTTGCTCTTTGAATTTCATGAGAGTTTGAAATGCAGCTCCTTGGAGACCCCTTAAGAGAGGCCTCTCTCCCATGACTATGTTGGACCTATGAAAATCCAAATGTGATGGAGGTGATGTCTCCTCTCCACCCATTTTCAACAGCGTTGTTGGTTCCTCCAATAGTGTAGCAGCTGTCTCTTCCTCCAGTTTTACAATTTGCTTCATGATTCTCCATGGAGGTGTCATGGTTTACTTCATCCTCCAAAATTTTACACTCCCACCTTGAAGGCTAAATGAAAATCATCAAAGATGTGTGAGGATGAGGGTTCTCCTCCTCCTTGAACCCTTTGCACAGTGCAGTGCAAGCATGAGGCCCTAAAGTGGCCATGTGATTTGATCCTGGGACCTCCTCATATGAGATTCAACCATCCTTAAGATTATTTGCTGAAATAGAAAGTGGAACTTTACTCATACCTTGGTGGATCTTGGGACCTTCTTGTGTGGCTGCAATGGCTTTTCCTCCAATTGATTCCTCATCCATATATGTAGAAGGTTGCTCCTACAAAGCTGTAGCAGCATTGGTGCAATTCTCCTCCCATGGTGGAATGGCTTTCTCTTCCTTTGTCCTCCCTCCATCAAAGGTTTGGATCAACCCTTGAGCAAAGTCTCCAAAATAGCTCACCCTTGAATGGAACAAGGGTTTGAACCACCAAACAGAGGTTTTATCCTCCATGTGCAGCGCTGCCATCTCCACTGCTTCTTTCTCTACCACTGGATGCAGTAATAAAAATGTCTCCAGCTTCTTCTCCCAAGCTCTAGCTGAATTAACCCCATCAAATGTAGACAATAGAAGCCTATTGCCTCTGATTTCTCCTTTTCCATAGGGCCTTTTATCCTCCATCTACTGAATAGACTGTGAGAACGCTGTAGCTCTCCTGAATGCTGTAGAATGGGGTTTATAGTCACCCAAATACTTGCATAAGATTTGGAAATCCAAGCATCTTCCATGCCGGTCTTCAAGAGAATAGGAAGTGCATGGACCTTCCTCTTCTCTCCTTTTCTTCTCCTCCTCCTCAGGGAGGCTCTTCTTTATTTCAAAAATAGATGATATCAGTCTCATCTTCTTCATCATTCTCCTCTAAAATCGAACTCACAGGTTGTGCCAGTTCGATGCTCTGATACCACTGTAATGTTCCTTTTTCAGAAACATTGTAAAATGACAAGGAAAATCTATTCCAAAGATAGAATGCAGGGGAATTTACTGGATTTTTCACCTTTGAACAAAGGATGAGATCCAGAGGCTACCCGGCCCACTAGAAGACTCTATCTATAGAGTGATTGTCAAAGGACAATATCCCCAAATAGGGAGATACAACAAGATTGGGAAACCCCAACATTGCAGCTACAACAATAACAAATACATCTAATGGAAATAGCAGTGAATCATATACACATGAAATGCTGGAGAATACAATGGCCATCATATATTATGACATAGCAGCAATAAGTATACAAATCTTGAGGAAGAATGATCACTCAAGCAAGGCACTAGAAGCCTCAAGATACATGAACATGTAAACATGAGAAACACTGCTGCATAAAGAAAGCCCTAGGCCATGACTGCGCATTTATAGTGAGGAACTGCTACATAAACAATGATATAAAAATGTAGGCTCAAATAAAGAAGGGGGAGAATGATCTCAACCCCTGAAAATACAATAAATCAATCCTCTAAAAGGATTGGCTGAAATCTATACAAAAATAGCATTTTGCAGAAATGTCGGAGTAGCTGGGTAGCTGCAACTACTCAAGAATAGGAAATACATGGAGAAGGCTGAAATAGTTGTAACCAATGAATAACCCTCCTCCAATAGAAATCTGAAGTGAAAGGCTGATCCTTTCACCCAAGACTTCCCTTCCAAAATCTGCTAATCCCTCGCAGCAAATACTCACTCAGAAAAATGTTGTCTAAGAGAGGGACTGCGCTGTCAAAGATAGAATGTGGTTGGCCTGATGCCAAAAATGATGGGATCTTCTCTCAAACCTCCTTTTATTACCTCCCAATGGATAGAACCTCTCCCTACTGAAAAACAAGCTCCGGATGGTGTGTGGAAACCTCCCCAGCAACACCCAGCAACACTACACAATATCTACTCCAGAAATTGCACTAATGTAGATGGTTGAAGCTATGGCCTGAATGCCTGAATATGGGGAATGGAATGCAATCCTTCATGAGCTACTCAAGAAGGAGAGGAAATCCTCAATAGGACCCCCTCGTGCCCGAAGGCACTACAGCTCTGTTGAATAGCAAGAGGCAGCAACAAGTCTCTAAGACTCAAATGTAAAAATGATCAAAGATGTCCACAATGGCTGCCTTGCTCCTCTTTTATACAATGAGCTTTCCCCCCATGGACCGCATTTTGAATTAGGGTTTCCTCTTCTCTAGAATCTTCCCTCCAACATTGTCCCACATAGTGCTTTCCAACTCATGCCAACGCAGTTTGACTTGGTCAACCTTGGCCAAGCATGTGTGCAAAAACCCCCTTTCACACATGGATGTGTGAAATCCAGCTCCAAATAATATCCTCTTTCATACTTAGAGAATTTTTATTCTCTATTCATGCAAGGAATGGGTCTCCTACCCATTTTATTCATCTCCTACATAAAATTATTAAAAAGTAATTTTCGATAAAAATTTGGGACATTACAGGTAGACAATTTACACGGTGACCAATAATCGACAGGGTGACAGAAGACTAAAAAAGACGCAACAAATACAAGCTTCAAACACCGACTAATCAAAAATAATTTCAGAAAGAATGAGAATTTCCCTTAAATAGGTGTCGTGGATTTGAACTTAAATGCTGATAAGACGCGCCAAAAGACCGTTATGAAACCTGACGTGGAAGACAACTGTAACCAACTTGGCGGCATATGTCACTATGGGAGGCCTCGGGGTATGGAGGACTCGTTTGGCTTATGCCCCCACAGTCAATCTCGACCGTTCATCTGGATTACTCCCACAGTTAACACGATCAACTACAGAGGTACCCTCCATGTTAACCCAAACGCTAAAAGTGCACACGAGTTGAGCCCTTTGATCAGTGCTTGATAAATCATCGAATCCCACTCAATAAAGTGCTCGATATTTAAACTTTGAACTGGGACACGCTTTCATAAAGCCTAAAAGTATTTAAAATTTTATCTTTAATATAACAAGCAGATATATTTTTATGCTAAAGTATATGAATTTTAATACTCTAACATTTCTTTTTAGTAGTTTTCTATTTTTTTTATTTTAGAAGATTAACATAAAGGGATATTGCAAATGGTCCACAACAGCAGGTATAGTGAGTATTACAGGAATATTCTCCAGATTGCAGCCAGTGACACTGTGACAAGTGTCATCTTCAGATTCGCTAGATGGGTTAAGTGAAGAAAGAAATTTCCCAATGACCTTCAATTTTTCCTAAGTTGGAATTTGAATTTTTTTTAAGGGGTGGGAGTATAACTCAACAAGAGGGCACCGCATGTCCTCTCTCATGGGCCAACTCCTAACATATGGGGGTCGAATTATTTGTTATATCAATGATTGGACTAAGGTTCATGATGGTATTATATATATATATATATATATATATATATATATATATATATTATAATGTTCAAACCCACATTTCAGCGGACCTAACCATATTTGGAGGAGCCACTAAAAAATTATGGAGGAGGTTCCAAACTTGACCGAGTCGACAAGTTAGTGGAGGACTTATTTATGTCGTTGTGAAAAATGATTGAGGTGGAGTAGGGGTTGAACCACTGACCTCCTGCCTGCAAACCGAGTGCCTTAACATCTCCACTATCGGGTGTTTCTTACCCATACAATCTTCTGTGCAATTTTATATTCACGTGTGTTAACAGTTGGGGGTCTTAGGAAGCCAACCCCATGGGCAGCCCCCTCCCCATGTGGCTACGACCCAAGAACCGGGAGCTACAACAATTGAACCGGTGGGATTTTACTAAGCACGCTTAATTAACAATAAGACGTGGGTCAATGACACTAAAACGTCATTAGCGCGTAAAGCATGATTAACATTAAAACCCGTCTTATCCGCCTGCTAACCCAGGATTAGCACTAATTAATCTGGTGCTTAAATTGGCAAAAAATTTTGGAAACCCATAAGGGAGCTTTTCAGGACTCGAGCGAATACAAAAATATGATGATCTTACGATTTTACCCTCCAGTCAAGTCGCCAATGGAACTCGTCTCAAGACGAGGGGATTCGCGCAAGCACATGGTTCTTTGGATGGAAGTATGTAAGGAAACCACATGGAATGAATGGGTCCATATGTTTATTCATGCATTAGGACCAATTCCTACCACATGGTATGTGGATGTTGAACTCCACCAACGTACCCGTCACTGGGACACTATGTCTAAGGATTTTTTAACGACGTTTGGATTAACAAGAGGGACTGAGAAACTTGATGAAGCCCTCCAAGATATATATGCTTTGGTCTTCAATGTGATCAGAATTTGGATAGGGCCTAAAATTATCTAAAATCTCAAAGTGCTTGAAATTGCTTAAAACCTGAACGACCGGATAGATTTCGTCGCCAGGATTCTGACCAACTCATTTCATCAAAATCCGAGTTCATATGACTGAGTTATCATCTGCTGTTCATTTTCCAAAATAGGCAAAAAAGGAGCAGAACAGGTACAGTTTTGATGTGGCAGGTACTGTTAGCATTGCAGGAATATTCTCCAGATTGCAGCCAGTGACACTATGACAAGTGTCATCTTCAAATTCACAAGATGGGTTAAGTGAAGAAATAAATTTCCCAATGACCTCCAATTCTTCCTAAGTTGGAATTTGAATTTTTTTAAGGGGTCGAAGTATAACCCAACTAGAGGGCGCCACATGTCCTCTCTAGTGGGCCACCTCCTAACTTATGGGGGTATAATTATTTGTTATATCAATGATTGGACTAAGGTTCATGGTGATATATATATATATATATATATATATATATATATATATATATATATATATATATATATATATATATATTATAATGTTCGAACCCACATTTCGGCAGACCTAACCATGTTTGGAGGCACCACTAAACAAGTATGGAGGAGGTTCAAATGTTGACCAAGTCGAAATGTTAGCGGAGGACTTATTTATATCGTTGTGCAAAATTATTGAGGTGGAGTGGTGGTTGAACCCCTAGCCTCCCGCCTGCAAACAAAGCGCCTTACCATCTCCATTGTCAGGTGTTTCTTACCCATTTAGTCTTCCACTCAATTTTTAATTCACATGTGTTGACAGTTGGGTGTTGGAGGGGGCCAGCCCTGCCGGCCAGCCCCCTCCCCATGTGGCCATGACTCAATAACCGGGAGCTAAGATAGTTTAACTGGTGGGATTTTCCTAAGCACGTTTAATTAACAATAAGAAATGGGTTAATGACATTAAAACGTCATTAGCATGTAAAATGTGATTAACAGTAAACCCTATCTTATCTGCCCACTAACTTGGGGTTAGTGCTAATTAATCCTACGCTTAAATTGGCAGAAATTTCTAAGGATATGCCAACTTTTGCGGGATTTATAATTGTAGAAAATTAATTGACAGTTCCTCCAATTTTGGAGGAGAAATTGCGGCAAAGTTGGTTTTGCTCATAACTCACTCAATTTTAGACCAAATTGAGCTTAGTAAAAGTCATTCTAGTCTAATTGACATGCTGGGAACTCAATGGAGCAGGTTGTAGAGGCAGAAAATGGCATCTTTAGGTGTTTTAGTGCAATTGAATATTTTTGAAGGTCAGGGCTATCAGGTGTTGGGGTCATTGCTAGAGCATCCAGAGTTTAATTTTAGCAAATGAATAGTTATTTTTGACTACCTTGGACCTTCTGAAGCTAATGGTGTAGCTTTTAGAGGTGTTTGGAGACTTCTAAGTGCAATTTTGCCACAGGGAAGTTTCATGGAGCCTAGTGCCACCAGGTGTTGGAGGCATAGCCAGGGGAGCCAGAGGTCATTCTGAGTGAATGAACAGTGCATTTTGTATGTTTGACATGTTCTGGAAATAGTGAGATAGGTTTCAGGAGAATATAAGGACTTATAAGGGTGTTTTTTCCACAGGATAGCTCATGGAAGCTCAAGGCCACTAGCGGAAGATCTCATGCCCAAGGGAGCTGTAATATCCCAAAATAGGGAAAATCTACAACAATAAGAATATCTTAAGATATTCTTAAGTTGGAGCTTTAGAAAAACAAGCACATAGTGGTGTATATCAGCTCATATGATGTAAAGGAACATCTTACTAGAAAATGGATGATCAGTAGCAAGAATATAGCCTATATACTCCTCCCAAAGTGGGGAAATGTAGCAATATAGGGCATAAAACTGTTGTATTCAGAAAATAATGCTAGATATGTGGGAAATGGGACTTGGATCCCTTATAATATACCATATAAAACTCACATGTAGAATTGGAGCAGAAACAAATCCCTCTAGCCAACATAAACAGATCTCCCAAAGCCAATATGACTCAAATAAGCCCAAACCCCATAGCTCAACTTGTGTAGAAAGGATTGAAGAAAGTAAAGTGTTATTTTATTAAGGTTTTATGCAGAAAATAATGAGAAATGACAGATCTGGAGTCTACAAGCAACCAATGGCTGAGAAAATGGAGATTCCTTCCTCTTTATACACAATAAAAATAACTCGGCAAGGGTTTCAAGTAAGTACAATGTATAAAAGAGCAGATCTGCAGATATAGATTGAAAAATATAGTTAGACTAAAACTCTATATAAATATGGCTAAAATATACAAATAACAGAAGAAGAATTCTATACAAAGCCTTCTGGGAGAAGGGTTGGCCCTTCCTCCAAAAATCTAGCTCAGGATCAAGGGTCTTGACCCTGCTACTGCAACACCAAGAAAAATAACACAATTTCCTCAAATTACTATGTAGTAGATGATGTAGAAAGCTTTTTTCACATGCCAAGACGTAAAATATGCTAAAAAATCTCCTGTACAGATCTTGGAAAGAAAGGGAGGCCTCCTCCTCTAAAAGATAAGCTCATGAGTTGGTGTTGTAAGTCTCCCACTACAACACCCTGCAACACAACGTTCCCTACTAAAGGAATAATGTTGTCGCTGAAGGAGAATGCTTGGACCAAGCCTAGATGTGGGAAAAATGAAGAAAAATGCTCCTCCAAGAAACCTCTCAAGGAAGGAGAAGGAATCCCTAAGTAGGAATGCCTTGTGCTAAACAACACTCCATACTCAACTCAACAGTTGAAGAATGCTCAATAGACTAAGAAGACCAAAATCAATAATCCATAAGCTAACCTCAAATGTCTGCTATCTTCCTCCTTATAAATTTTGTGAGCCTCCTCACCATGGGTCCCACCCATTAGGGTTTCTAACACCACATGACTACTTTCCCTCCAAAACTGCGTTGTAGCTTCATCAAGGCTACTCCTCCATACTGCGTTGTTGACTCAGTCAACTAGACTAAATCAACATGATTCTTTTTATTTTCATACATGGAAAGTGCAAAATCTAGCTACTAGGATGTCCCCTTTTCACACCAAGAGGGATTTTATGCTAATACAAGCTAAGTATGGGTCTCTTTCCCCCATTTATTCACCTACTAAGTGCAATAATCAAAAATTAATATTCCTATCAGTTGCATGCTAATTTTAGGAATATTACAGTCCTCCCCTCCCAAATGTTGCTTGTCCTCAAGCAACTGCAAGGATAAAACTGGAGACTCTCCTTCCCTCTTCCTGTAGCATCCTCATATGATGAGCTCTGCCAAAGAATAAGATGTTGTCTCAACAATAAAACTCCATAGTGCCTCTGCCAAGCATACAAGTTAGCATTTGGTGTACATCCCAAATGGCTATCATCATGCAAAAGTAAAATACTCAAGGAGAAAACCATGTGATGTCTAGAGGTCTTATCAAGGCATTGAGTTTGAAATGCATGGGAAAATTTCATTCCCAAGTGAAACCTCCACCCCCAAGCTATCATCCATATGAAATGAGTCACCTTCCACCATGGAAACTCATGAAAATTCCCCTCCAACTTTGGCTCATGAAGTGTAGGTGGGCTGAATAGATGAACATGATAGGCAAGAGGACCTATCCCACACTGTCCACCTCTCTACTTATGATTAGTGTAGAGGGCATGCTGATCTTGGGCTGCAACATGGTTTCCCTCAAGTGGCAAGAAGCACTAATACAAAATGGCTAATTAGTTACTAAAAAAACGACTAAAATTTTCATATAAACGACTCTTTTTTCGGTCGGTGACCAATAGTAGCTAATTTACAGTATCTTATAACGCGACCAACTTTTGATCGTTTTTAGCTTAGTC